>PVKC010002254.1:26760-44656 GCA_004027635.1 Crocidura indochinensis
TCTGTTGACATTATCTCAGGATTTATCTCCACTGTGGGTTGCTTATTCCCTTGCTTATACTCTGAATGTGACAGATCATTTGTTATTCATCTTTTTTCCTTCTGACTCAGATAATTTATCATAACGCCATCCAATTCCACTCAGGGTGCTGTGAACTGCAAGATTTCATCTTTCCTTGAAACTGTATATTCTATTGCGTATACATTTTTACAGGGTTCACATATGTATTCCACTAGCCGTGCATTTGGGAAGGCCCACATAGATATTACTGTTTAAGGATCTTGAAGTGTCTGCAGTGTAGAGAAAGAATAGGACACAGCACATGGGGCAAAGAGTACATCTGTAGGAAGTGAATAAAAGACAAGAAGCTGTAGCAAAGCATTCCTCAACTCTGGGCTTCCTGAACACAACTTTCTGGAGAAGGAGAGAAGGGAGAAGTCATTGTCAAGAGGCACTTGCATGGGTGAAACAGCAGAGTTCCAGAACCTTCTGCCCTATTTTGTAAGGATCTCATCACTAGAGAGCAAGGCCAATGGGATAGTCAATGAGTGCATACTAAGCCTTGACTCTTCTTGAGAAGTCTCTTTCAAGGACACTATACAAAAGTGGAAGCATATTTTCCACGGACTATCTCTCTCAATGTGTCTTAAAAGTTAGGGTCCTCCTCCAAGGTCATGGAGCACTCACCCACAGACTCTATAAGAGCAATGGTCTCACAGGGGCTAGCGACCCTGTGCCATAGAAAGAGGTGAGGTTCTCCATATGGTTCTCCAGGGGCTATGCTGGAGGAGGGAGGAAGAAACAATGAAAGCACCAGAGAGCACCTATAAGGAGTACCAGCTCTGTCCTAGATATGGGGTGGTTTTTTTGGGCAGCTTCTACTACCATGGAAACCTTTGATCTGGAATCCTGAAGGAACTGGGGAGGGAGTAGTCTGACTTTAGATTTCAGCAGACTTCCCTTATCGGTGTTTCTGCTTCTGCTCTGGGCTTGGTCATTGTCCCAGTGAGAGTTTCCCCTTCATCCAACAAGAATACAGGTGCCTAGAAGACTGAAAACTTAATTTCAGTAACAAAGGGAAATGAAAGAAAAGTGCTGCTTTCTACCTGTGAAAATCAGCTTTCAAATTGTCTGATGCTAAAGCACAAGTATTTTAATTTTCAGCTAGAGCGTACTGAGTATGAGTCTTGAATTATTCTGAAGGGCTCTTGCTTTCAGTTTTAAGACCAGTGGAGAGCCCAGTCCACTAAAGGAGATTATTTGTGTTCATACCCAGCAGTTTCTGGGTATTTTACATTTCCTGTACAATGTAAGATTTTTTCTCCAAAGGAAAGAAAGGCCAAGGCATGAAATTCGATCTTTGTCTAAACTTATTTCTTCTCTTACTTCTGATTGCTTCTGGTTCACATTCACTAGCACCCTGAAATAAAAGATCCACTTTGTGAGGACAGAATCCTAATGTCTTCTATCCCAGTAGTCTGGAACAGGGAAATCCATTTGTCTTGGTACTGCAGAAGATATTCTAGTCATGGATGCTAATATAATATTGCATTCTTTACTTTTTTGTTCTGTTTGTTTTGGGGCCACACCTGCTGATGCTCAGGGGTTACTCTTGGCTATGCGCTCAGAAATCGTTCCTGGCTTGGAGGACCATATGGGATACCAGGGATCGAACCGAGGTTTGTCCTGGGTCAGTCATGTGCAAGGCAAACGCCCTACCACTGTGCTATCACTCTGGCCTTTTTTTTTGGGGGGGGGCACACCCGTTGACATTCCTGGCTAAGCTCTCAGAAATCGCTCCTGGCTTGTGGGGACCATATGGGGTGCTGGGGGATCCAACCGAGGTCCATCCTAGGTTAGCCCTTGCAAGGCAGATGCCTTACCTCTAGTGCCACTGCTCCGGTCCCTTTCTGACTCTCTTTACTTTTTTCTAGTTCATCTTTTCTAAACATTGACACTGGTGATAGAAATGGTGTTGAATATAGTATGCCTAAATTTCAACTACAAATAACTTTGTAAATCACAATGTTTTAATAAAAAATAATTTTTATAGTTCATAAGCTAATAATAAAATGCAATGTGTGTGAGATATATGCAGTTTTTCAGAAGGAGCACACAATTAATATTAGTAGAATATTTAGAATACTAGTCTTGCCATAATAGTACAACTCCTCATATTGCTTATTTATTCAATCATTCATTCATTTACTCAATCATTTAATCACTTACATTTTGGTTTGTGGTCACACTCAGTGATATGTAGGGTCTACTCCCAAAAAAGTACTTGGGATTTGCTCCTGGCAGTGTCCAAGTGACCATATGGTTCAGGAATTCGACCAGGGACTGCCACATGCCAGTCTTTCATTCTAGTGTCTAGACCATTGAGCCAATAGTTTTTTTCTTTGGACCTCATCCACTCTCTCCCATATTTATTCATACTACAAATGTTTATCTGATACCTTGTGAGCACTGCTGATGTAAAGGATCTTTCAGAGAACAATTCACTATACCATGCCTAGAGCAGTTCACCATCTGGTGAGAAAAGCCTAAATTCAAACCAATAAGTGCAATGTGACAAAGAGGACTCCCTGCTGGGTGTGCTCACTCTAGGAGCAAAGGAAGGTGCAGCAAAAGTGGAATTAAACATAGTCAGGAAAGCATTTCTCATGGTGTTTATAAGAGGGGGAAGAAAGAAAGAATGTAGAGGGACACAAGTGTAAGCACCAGGTCAAGTAACAGCTCAACCATGACAAATGAGTGTGATGCATAAGTGAAAGCCTGGGCAGGTGTCCAGGCAGAAGCTGAGTTATGATGAGGATAACCCAGTACTATAGATAAAAAAATTAAATTTAGTGGGACTGGAGAGATATTAGTAAAGGCATGGTGTTTGCCATGCTCATGGCTGACCGGAGTTTCTTCCAAGACTATTAGGAGTAGTCCCTGAGCACCACTGGATGTGAGTAAAACTCGAAAATGAATTCATTGGCCAGTAGTAGTATCTGAAAGCTCCAAAAGCTATACAAGGTGCAGAATCTCAGCATGCATGTGGAGTGCACGCACACAGACATACATGTACAAAAATTTATATTTTAACAGCCATAACCTTCTGAATTTTAACAAGACCACCCAGGAATACACTCTTATACACAGTTGGAGAAACAAGTGTAGGTAGAGTGACTGGGAAGCAAAGGTTAAGAAGACTCCACGTATCTGGCTTTCTAGCCCAGAGCACCAGCTGTGGAAATGGAGGCTGAATTCTTAACCTCTTTGCCTGATTTTGCTCATTTATAACCTCATTCTAATAGTTTTTTTAACATTGCAAAAATCATGAGTAAACCATATAAAAATAAATAAAGTACTTTGTAATAATAACTAACTCTCAGCAAATGATGGGTGTGATTTTTTTTCACTGCTCAGATATTCAAAGTTCCTTCTGGTTTATGTTTGAGAAATATTACCATGATCTATATGAAAAACAAAGATGAGGGGCCAGAGAGATAGCGCAACAGTAGGGCAATTTGACTTGCAGTGGTTAACCCAGGATGGACCTCAGTTCGATTCCTGGCATCCCATATGGTCCCTGAAGCCAGGAACGATTTTAACCCCTGAGCATCACCAGGTATGGCCCAAACCACCCCTCCCCCCCAAATCCAAATAAAACCAAAGATGAATGATAGTTCCTGAGTTCAATTCATTATCAGTCTGATGTTAGTTGACCACTTTCTGAGAATGGATGAGCACTTCTGAAAAACATGATATATGATCTCTCCATCCCCTCCTTCTAGAACTTTCATGTGTATACTCACGCATATGTGTATATCATTCATCTTTGGTTTTATTTGGATTTGGGGGAGGGGTTGTTTGGGCCATACCTATATATATATATATATATATATATAGAGAGAGAGAGAGAGAGAGAGAGAAAAGAGAGAGATCCCTGATTCATTACAGAGCCTTTAAATCAAGAAAAACAAATATAGCTTCATGACCCTAAACTTAAGCATTACACAAATCAATTCAAATAATCCCTGTTGAATTTTTCCCTGTGCTGCTGTTCCTGAAGTACTTGGCAGATGGAACCCCATAGAGAAACTGTTCCACGGATTCTCCTTGAGGCAAAAACTTCAGAGACACTCCAGAGATTGGGAAGGACAGCACAAAGAGGGGCTCCATCTCTCATGATCAGTGGTTAATTTCAGGCTTGACTTTAGGCCATTCCTTCTCCCTCAAGGAGAGTTCTGGTTATAGGATATTACCATTCAACACTGTGTTGCTCCTGAGGCATTCCTAACTCTAATGCTTATGCTTATCTTCTCCCTGGCATCTCACTTGAACATAGCTATGCTTCTGCTATGTCCTGCCCCTCTGCATGCATTCCTGTTCCTCTTGTTCTATAAAAGCATTATTAAAATGAAATAAAGTGTCTCTGGTCATTTGCCTGGGACCAGTTATTTCCTGATCATAGCTGGGGAGAACTTTATTGGTGCTGAATGCACCAGTGGGACAGAAGTTGACCCTTGCTGACTGACATGGTAGGCACAATCCCCATCTATTAAAATCCACTTGGAGTTTAAATAAAATATAATATGGATAATTTGACTCTTCTCTCCTCCAACTATTTGTTTCAGCAATTTAGAGGCAAACCCTAGGTCATAAGGAATTAGATCTAAACCCAATCCCAGCTGTGGCCTTTCAGAGTAAATCTGATTTATTTTTTCAATCTAGTGAAGTCCATTGACCATACAACCATTTTGTCTCCCTCTGACCTTATGGCAAGCTGTCTTTATTTTTACCTTGTTCTTTCTCAGCATTTTTGATTGCAAACAGCAGAAGCCAATGCTGGATCACTTGATCAGGAAGGGAAACTATGGGGACATAAAACTCAGAAAACAGGAGGTAAGAATGCTGATAGCTCTGAGATAAGATTAGACTCTAGACACTTGTCACTACAATTTAACACTGGCCTGACACTGGTTCCAAGAAAATTTGAGCTCCCTCCCCTATATATTACATCACTCCTATGCATTTACAACGCTCCTTCACGAGTTAAAGTACTGAGTTTTATCTTCTCATTGTCCTAGTTTCTAGGAAGTGGGGAGAGCCAATATCTGTCTCTTTTAATTTTTAGAGTAGGAAATAAACCCAAGAGAAGGAACTTTGAAACTGAATAGCCTGAAATACCAATGGAAGCTGGTGCCTTGTTATATAATATCTACATAGACTTTATCTCTCTTTCTATTATTAGATATTCACTGAAAACTTGTTCTGCCTAACAGTTGTAACTGCCTTTCATGTATTCAAAATACATTCACCTTTGCACTAGAACTTTTCCAGTGGAGAGGAACCAAAGTCTTAATCCGTTACATATTCCTGCCTTTTTGTGTGTGTATGTGAGGAACATTTAAGAGCAATTTTTCCTTTAAAGGAAAAATCATTCTATCAGTCACTTTAACATTCAAGACATTTGTCACTTTTAGAAAACAAAGGAAATTGAGACATTGTAATTGTCTTTATGTTGGGTAGATCGGACCAGCTTCTGTGTAGATCCCATAGACTTTCTAACATGAAGAGCATGCATGCTTGATCCAAATGCCTATCCTCAGAAAAACATTTCTCCTTGATAATTAGTTCAATTGTCTTGATACAGAAAGAAACTTTCTTCCAGAGATCATTACCACTGAATCTTTGACAGGCCATCCTCTATCCCACACAGATTACTACTTCCAGCTTCATAGCTTCATGATAAGACCCCATCTACAGGTCCCATCAGTCTATTATTTTGTTTCTTTTAATATAAAGTGGGTTATATTCAAGAGAAAAGGTTGATTGATCAAGTTGAGTAGGAAATAAGACATCGAAGAATCCCCCAGATGTTTACTGCTGGCACAAGCATGATGGGTATGGGAAAAAAGAAACCATCTTCCAAATAAAGGTCTACTTATGAAGAAAAAAATATACCTACCTCTATATTGGAGAGACTCCTAAGAAAATAAACATGCTAGTATATTATTTGTGGTGCTCTTTCCTCATATACAAAACCATATTGGGAACTCAGTTGGTTACACAAAATACAATTGAGCCTATAGCAGTGACAGAAGCCAGGTCAGTTTGACAAATTTGAGTCCAAATTCTTAGGTGTAGCAGAGTCTTTAGCATCACCTCTATATACATTTGCTTTTGAGCTCGTTAAGAAAGTACTATGGAGAGAGAGGAGTAACATATTCCTAATTATGGAGAACTCCTCTGTAAAGGCTTTCAGTGAGCATGCGCCAGGGACAAAAATATCCTTTACATTTCCTGCCTATTTGGAGAAATCCATTCCTATGACTGCTGCTAAGCTCCTTGGCATAATATTTAATCTTGTTCTCATCAATCCTAAATCACGTTGACAAAGCATTTTATAGGTTGAACAATAAGAAATAAACCTTAAGCTGGTATCCTCCAGAGACACTTCCTTTCTCCATAAAAGTTGGTAGGAAGATGCAGAAACTTGGGCATTGGTTTAGGTCATGGAGAGCTTGTGAGTCTGGTTAAGGCATCAAAAAGGTAGCAAAAAGTTGAAGCTTGATGACAATAAGAGATCTGAAAGTAATATTTCAGGTGAGGGTGCCTCTTTACTCTAACTCCTGATTTCTAGAATTCTATGGTATTCACTACAACTTTATGGTCTAAAACTTCCCTTTGGGAATTTTTCACTGGCTTCTCTCAGGATGTTTATCCATTTCAGGTATACCCACCATTGTATGCGTGGGATTGCAACGGCCAAGTGGCACACTAATCAACTTGGACTGCAGTCCTGAACTTCGACTTTAAGTCTCACTCAAAACTGGCAACATTTTAGGATATATAATAAATGGACTTGAAATGAGTATGAATGTAATGAATGGACTTGTTTCCTATCACTGGGCAGGATTCATATGCTCTTTCTAGAGGTCAGAATGGCTTATTGAAAATGGCTATAATGGGGTCAGAGCGATGGTGCAGCAGTAAGGCATTTGCCTTGCACGTAGCTGATCCAGGACAGAACGCGCTTTGATCCCCCAGCATCCCATATGGTCCCCAAGCCAGGGACAATTTCTGAGTACATAGCCAGGATTAACCCCTGAGCACCACTGTGTGTGCCCCCGCTCCCCCCCAAAAAAAGAAAAAGAAAATGGCTCTAACAAGGATCAACGCCCTATCATCAGGCAAGTATTTGATATTGTTCCTACTTTAGATACATTTTCTCCAGAAATTATTTGTTCTAAATACATCATAGAAACTCTAATTTGCTCCTTCTAATGCCATATCCTTAATGAACTGGTAAGAAAATAAGCCAATTATACCAGTTGTTAAGTCTATCAACTGTATATTTATATCTTTTTGGAATTGATGAAATAATCATAGATACATCATAGATACAGCAGAGATATCAATAAACCCAATTTGGTTTAGGCCT
Source organism: Crocidura indochinensis (assembly GCA_004027635.1). NCBI lineage: Eukaryota > Metazoa > Chordata > Mammalia > Eulipotyphla > Soricidae > Crocidura > Crocidura indochinensis. Next base: position 34,199 of record PVKC010002254.1, read on the forward strand.
GGGATCCATGTACAATTTAGTCTCTATAAATTGTATTATAATTATGGGAGTAAAATGACTTATAAAGTTATTTGATAATAATTTTTCTTGTGTTAGCATAGCAAAAAGCAAATTGAAGCACTCTCCCAGTTACTTTGACAAAGAGAGAATGATTTGTTTTAAAAGATTTGATTTACAATATCTAATAACTCTATATATCACCTATCTATCTATCTATCTATCTATCTATCTATCTATCTAATATTTTGTGATGTTGGAGGTGATTTGTTTAAGAGAAGCCAGCCTCTTCTTCAATTAGTAAATAGGGACAATGGATGGATTTCAATCTGGAAACTCTTTATAAATCATCTATCCACCAAATCTATTTTTCCTGATTCTAGATATCAAGCAACACCTTGCCTATGTGAACATCTATTTAACCCTTGAGAACATCATGATCAACAATCCATCATAAGATATAAACTGCACAGTAAGGTAATATCATCTTCCATGCGCATTGCAGCAATTATAGCCACTTTATCTCTAACAGCTTAGTGCTGCCACTTGTTTCTGTTTCCCCTCAACTCTAGTGTCCCCCTTTATTTTAGGAAGGCATGTTCCCCTACCTTCTACCCTGACTGACAGGGAATCACTACTACCAGGTAATTCAAAGGTCTCAAAGTTCCCAGCAATAAATTTTCTATTGCTTTAGTGAATGCAATGTTCTTGTCTTCAGTTATCATTACTGTGACTTATCATATAGTGAGTCAGAAGGTAAATAGACTCTCTAAAGAAACAACTCTGCAGTACAGACTTGAGACATACTGAAGGATGGAGAAGCTGCACTGAGGACCCAAGCAGGAAGAAGAAAAGTGCTTTCTTTGGTATTTATTTAAGAGAAAGGGAGAAATAATTTGCCAGTACATTCAGAAAGGACATTGGGATAGATTGTCTGATTCCATTTAAAATTTATCTCCGTCTTCAAAACACAGCCATCATCCTTGGCCTCTAACCTTTTCTGCTATGGACATTGGAACTATTATCACTGCTTTTTCAGAAACTATGCTCTATTTGATAATATAAGAGGTATTTCAAGGTCATTTGTTTATCCTATTCTAATTGCCAAACATGATTATTTAAGCATGTGTGAGTAATTAATATAAGACATATGAGTTGGAAAAGAAAATCTCAATAAAGTTTTAGGATTCCAGAGGACATTTATAAATGGAATTGGCTTAAAATTCCATTCCAACTACTGCAATATAGTTTGTGTATCTGGAGTTAGTCTAACTCCAAACCACTACTTAATAATACTCAGATGGCCAGTATAAATATCCTGTTTAATGGTTACAGATCCCATTGTAGAAAACTAGTATAATTTCTCTTGCATATGACATTATTAGGAAGTTATTTGGAAGTCTTAGGATAAATTCACTGCAAAATTCCTATGCCTTGAAGTCCTCCACATTATATAGGGTAGTTTAACTAACGCTCACCAAGAGGGTCTGGTAATAGGGCTCTTGCCTGCATTTGGCCAGCCAAGCTTTGATCCCAAATGCCCCAGATAGTCCCCTGAACACTACCAGTAGTGATCTTTGAGTGCAGAGTCAGGAGTAAGTCCTGAACACCACAGGCTATGATACCAAAATAAAAATAAATAAACCTTATCCAGAATGGTCAAATATTGAGTTTATGTTTAATCAACTTACAACAAGAGAAACAAAGAGTTAGAACTATGATAGTTGGTTTTTTGTTTTGGTATTTTCTGATAGTGGTTAGGAACTACTGACTCTGCTCAGGAAGTTCTGGGAATTGGACTCAGGCCTTCTACACGAGGTCCTCATATGTCTGTCCTTGAACTATGGCAGTTTTTGGAGTAACACACTGATTTAATAATATTGTTATTTCACTTAAGTCAAGAAATTTACACTGGTTTAAAATGTGTGATTCTTTCCTAGGTTGAGCTCTTTTGGAATCCGTTTACACACATTTTCCTCAGTTTTATTTTCATTGATATAGTACCAAATTTTTCTCATTCTTTTGTTATGTAATCATTCTCTTCAGTGCTCTGACACTGTAATTGGCACCTTAGGATATGGTGGGATCTGACTCTATAGTTACAGAAATTCTGATAGTTGAAGGAATTACAGGATCATGAATAAAAAGCTAAGCAGCCTCTTCAGTCACACAGGGAGTCACATATTTAGCTGGAAGAGAACATGGAGCCTGGCTTAGAGTTTACATAGCCGCTGAATTCTCCAATAAACTCATATTTTTTTTGATCTGTCAATATTTCTTCATATGTCTCCATTTTCCTATCAAAGTCCAGTTAAACCCATTAATTCAAAAAAATTTTGGCTCTTTCTTTTTTCTTTCTTTTTTTTTTAATTCTTTTTGTGCTCAGGGGTTACTCCTGGCTCCATGCTCAGAAATTGCTCCTGGCAGGAACGGGGGACCATATAGGGCACCAGGATTCGAACCGATGACCTTTTGCATGAAAGGCAAATGCCTTACCTCCATGCTATCTCCCGGGCCCCCATTAATTCAAATTTTATTGACATTTACTAACCTAGATATTCTTGACTGCAAAGCACAGGAACTAACTCTGGATAATCTAAGAAGACATAAAGTTGTGAGAATATATTTTGGAAAGTTCAGATAATAGTAAGAAGGCTAGAGGACAAGGCTGGGAAAATTAGAATACATAAAGAAAGGCCAGTCATCTTGAGTTCAGCCAAGATTCATCAAGGCCCTAGTGAGAAGATGTCATCTATAATGATTGCTGTATTATTATACATTCATCACTGCCGTGGGTACCATACCTCATTCACTCTGTAGCCACCAAAGTTCTCTCCTCACTCATATTTCTTTACTCTCTGTGAATAGTATCTTTTTTCCCTCTGTCTCATTGTGTGACTTTCTCAGGATTTTTTAACTCCAGACTAGTCAATCTCTGTTTTCATCTTTAGTTGTTTGAGAAACTGTCTGAGGAAAAGATTTTGCCTTATATATCCATAAACTGATGTAATTCCTGGATCCATTCATTCAGCCCACCTTTAAAAGCATTCTGCTAGCAAGTATATGAAGCCATTCCTTGCTATCCAGACATAATGTCGATGATCCAACCATTGAAGTTACTGAGCCAAGCTCAATTGCTTTAAAATGTGCCCTTAGCTCAGCAAAGTGCCCCGAGCCATGCATAAAAGGAACATTTATAAGTATTTTTTTCCCCAGTTCTCCCTCTTTGAGTGCAGTTCTTTCCTCTGTGAAGTGGAACTTCTTTCTATGGTTCGAAACTTTCTACACTGAAATTTCAAAGGCGTCTCCCTTGTTCTTATATTTTTTGAGTCCTGTTTGTGGGACCAGGGCAAGCGCAGTGGGAACACAGCCCATTGAAGATGGCAATGTCAGTGTGACCCTGAGGTCTAATGAAATGACACATCTGGCAAAGAACCAACATTTAGGAAAGACTTTATTCCTCGGAGCCTCTCCATGGGATATAGATTTAAATTATGTTGTCTCTCACTGTTCATTTTCTTACTAAACCTGTCTGTTCGATGCAAATTACCAAAATATCATGAACGCATAGTCCATGCTTTCTCCAGAGCTACTGAGGACTAAGTTCGTGCATGTCATTTGTGTTCCTACTTCTTGGAAAGAACCCCTTTGACTGGAGAAATGTTTGTTAAAGAGGGAACTTGAACACTGTACAAAGTCATTGTAAGTGGACAGTCAGATAACTTTGGGATGTTATTTCATGACTATAAGATACTGAGTCTTAGATGCAATAAAAAAATACCCGTGAAACTCATGAGAAAATTAGGTAGAAAAGAGTCATGACACTAGAAATTTTTACAATAGGCACACTGATTTGATATGAAACATGAAACTTTGGTTATTTTTAGCACAAACATAAAATTTCAGTAAAAAAAAACAACAGAATTTTTGCTCTGGGATACATGCTAAAGAAGAAGAAACTCTTTCTCATCTCTTCATATTTATTCACCTTCTCCAAAAGAGAAACAGCAGTCTCAGGGATGTAGTATTTGCTTCCTTCAATACTTGGGCAAAAATAACCTCCAAACACATGTTCTTCATTTATAATGTTGCTTGGAGGGGATCTCTGTTAACAGTTCAATCATTCAAAATTTTTATACAATATTAAAATGGAAATAGTTTCCCTCCGTGGAAGAGAGGTCTTGGAATCACAGGTTGGAATTTGCATAAAGAAGAGAAAGAGATTTGCTCCCCTTCAGAAGCCAAGTCACCAACTTGGCCAGGAAACTCTCTGTTAGCTCTCCAAGTCAGTATGGCGGGGTAGAGGAGACAGAAAATATTAGGTATGCTTAATACAAGCTGAAGTGCCGCCAAATAGCATACTTCCAGGATACATTCTCGCACGCTGGCACTCTGAAAGATGCAATTTCTCCATTTCCAAAACTCAACAATTTTTCAGCGGCACAGCATCATTCCAATAAAACACTGGTATTTTATTCATCTCTTCCTGAAGTACCATACTTTTATTTTGCAGACAACTCTAAATCACATCAATTCGCAAAAGACCAATTTTTTGCCACAATAGTCAAATCAGATGTTACATGCATGTGCATGCACATCCACACATGCAGCACAGATTTTTTTTCCTTCTTGTGCATAGATTCTTAGTCATCGATTCGAAATTTGTTGTTCCCTTAAAGAGGAATTGAACAGAGCAAATGAATGCATGGTTCATATCCACTGTCTTCTTCTGGCTTAGATGTTTCCATTTATTTACCCCGATTCCAAGTTCATAACTCAAACTTCACCAGGGATTTTTTACCTTTGTTCTGGGAACCCTTTGATAGTTCTTTGTTAATAATGTTTGTCAGCCATACAGATGTAAGGATGCTATTTCTTAAGAACAAACATATTTCAAAAATAAGTGTCTTTTGTATTTAACATAATTACTTAGAATTGAAAGAATGTTGGGGATTCTAGCAATCTGTTTTACATATGGAGAAATTGAGGTCCTGATAATTTATTTAATCCAGTGCAATTAGGGCTTAGTTCTTCTGATAACAACTCACCCAAAATCATTCTTATCCTTTCATTGGGGCCACACCCCACAGTGCTAAGGGTTTTCTCCTGAATCTGCACTCAGGGATAACACCCAGTAGGGACAGAGCAAACATGGGATGCCAAGGATCAAACTTGGGTTGGCCCTGTGCAAGACACAAGCCCTAACTCTTGTACTATCATTTAGTTCCCTTCCCAAAACATTTTAAATACATAAAATTATCACTCTGTCTTAAATTGCAAAGTCATTACTTTAGCGAAATAGCAAATAAATACATGCAGATAAGTAATATCCACTGAAAAGGGGACAATTCTCTCCTCAGCAATGTTTAGAATAAAGCGTATCAGGCTAGATAATTGGATCAAAATTTTATCATCATCATAACATTTAATGTCTATTTCAAAGAGAAAGTGCAAAACTATCAATGAATGCCTTATACTGTGTGGGGGTGAGGAGTACATAAAATTGCAAAATCTCACAAGCTGGTGTGGAGAAGGGTAATCCCCCAAGCACAAGGGTCCCATAGACAACAAAGAGCCTAGAGCCAAGAAAAAAGGATGTTGGAGAAAACCAAGACTGATTGCAACCATTGTTCATATGTGATAGGTAAAATGATAACATTCAAAGATTTTTGAACCAAGTTCCTGGAAAGTATGTGTTTTAGGTCTTATGACAATGGAGAATTAGGATTTGAGTTATTGAGATGAATAAAAGTAATCATAAAAGTTCTTATGAGTTGAAGACCCATTAAGACTCATATCACTTTATATTGGATCCCCCTGTGATACTGTTCCCTAACTGCCTACGGTAGAACAACTATAGAGCAACTATTAGGGATTCTCCTTGAGGTAAAAACTTTAGAAATGCATCTCCAGAGTTGGGAAGGACAGCACAAAGAGGGTCGCCATCACCCCGTGATTAGTGGTTACTCTCAGGCTTGACTCTGGGCAATCCCTCCTCAGTCACAGACAGCTCTAGTTAAGGGAAATTACAGGCCACTTTTATTGCCCACTGTATTGTTCCAATGAGACATTTTTAATCTTCAATGTTTATGCTTATTTTTTTCCTCTGGCACATCACGTTGCCCTGGCTATCCTAATGCTTTGTCCGTGGCCCTGTCATCCTGCACATATCTCAGTTATTCTTGTTCTATATAAGCATTGGTGGAATGGAATACAATGTCTCTGGTCATCTGCCTGAGATCTGTTCTTTCCTTGTCATCAACTGGTGGGAAATGTATTCAAACCCGAATTGTCCTTCACTGGCCAAATGGGTGAGCACTAGAGTAGGAGATGAGAAAACAGAAGACAGTTCTAGTACCTTAAGGGAAGAATGTATCAGTGTGTCATTATTAGATTTGTAGAAAAAATGCAGTTGGAGCCAGAAAATGTAGGATGCCTCTGGATCTGGAAAAGGTCAGGATGTGGATTCTATCCTACAGCATCAAGATCACCACACCAACACCCACCAGCACTTTGTTTTAATTTCAGGAGAATCGACTTACTTCTGCTCTTCATGACTTCAATTAATGTATTAGTCTTATCTAATGCAGTTTGTGATCATTTGTTACAGTAATAAAAATTATATACTTGTTTATAGAATGGGGGTTAATTTTCATAAATGTATTTCTAAATGCTGAGCATTTCCTTACCCATTTTTTTGTTCTATGGCCATAACACAGTTTTTAGGGTTTACTCCTATCTCTTGTAAATGAATCATATCTGCCAGTGCTCCTGAGACCACATGGTGTGCTGGGTATTAAATATGCATCAATAGCAGTCTAAAATTAAAAGAGAAAGAGATGAAGGGGAGGGAAGGGAAGTAGAGGGAATGGGAGGGAGGGTAAAGGTAAATGGGAAGGAAAGAGAAGGGAAGGGTAGAGAAAAGAATTGAAGGGAAGGGGAGGGGAGTGAAGGGAAGAGAGAAATGTTTATCATACAGACTTATATGAATGGAAGGTGGGAGGGAGGGACATTGGTGCTGGGAAATGTATACTGGTGAAGGGTAGTGAACATTATAAGACTGAAACTCAATCATGAACATCTTTGTAACTATACATCATGTAATTATTCAATTAAAGCATTTATTTAAATATAAAATAGCATGCAAGACACTTATTGCCCTATTCCCACAACTCCCAGAATTCTCTTCTCTTATACATGACCTGCTATGAGCTGTATTCAAGCTTAGAAACATATCTATTATGTTTATAAAATATAATTAGTTTCTAATTAAAAATTAATATATGTTAATTAGATATGAGACTATACATGTTATCATTTTAAAGTACTAGAATTGGGCAGTGATGGGCTATGTAAAGCATAATGGATGTGGCCAATGAACCATCTACATGTAGGGACACGGAAATAAAAATTCCCTAGCCTTATCCAAGACCTACTGACTTTTAATCTGAAATCTGGGGAGGCGATTGGAAATCCAGGTGTTAAGAATCCCCTCCTGAGTCTAATACTCACTAAACTTGAGTGCTACTGATGTAAAGGTTTAACAAATATTGAAGCTAGGGAGGAAAATGAGAGAGAGATAGCAGGAGATCATGCTAGCAGGATTTGATTAAGATAATAGTGGTGTGCTTAAAAGGGAACACTGACTCAATCCAGATTTAGAAGAGAAAATAGAATTTGAAATCTCATGATTTAGTTGGGAGAGATGATGAAGTCTGAATTGTTTCTAGTATAAATGAAAGGGAGTCTTGCCAACCAACATAAAGAATTTTTATGAAGTAACCTTGGAGTAGGAAATAAAACACTCTTCAGTGGTTTTTGTGGCATTCAAACCACAAGGAAGGGTGTCCACTCATTGTAAGTAACAAGAGAAGAGTGTAAAGAAAAAAAAAACAAGCCTAAATTCAGTAATTTCTTACCAGACAAATGGGTGGGGAAGTCAAATTTTGTTTGGCTTAGATTTTATCATTTTAAACATGGCTGACTATTCTCAATCCTGTTCCCAAACTCTCAGATCAGAGATGATACACCAAAGCTTCCCACTTGTGCTCTTAAGACAGAATAAAGACTTACAGTCAACAGTGCTAGCTACAGGAAGTGACTTTAATTGATGTTAAATGCTGAAAGTCCCTATCTTCACTCATTAGCTCATTTACGATTCATAAAATATTTATGGAACCCAATCCCCAAGAGAAGAGGTCTAGTATCATGGTTCTGAGCACTGATAATGGCTCCAGAAAGTCTGGGTTGAAATTTTAATTCTTTCACAGACTCTATGACAATGTGAAAGTGACTGATTTAATATCACTGTGCCTGTTTTTTTTTATTAATATTGTCAGAGATAATGATCATACCTATGCAATAGAAATGCTAGAATGGCTAAATTAGTGTGGGGCCTAGACTCTTTAGTTGTACTCACCATTCGCACCCACCCTCTCTTTCACTTTATCCTCACCTTCCATTCCACACCCACCCCTTCACCATACACACAATACACACAAAAATACACACACAGAGCTACTGGGATATCTGGTAGCTAATAGACTGCAACTGAATATTATCTTGGGACTGGTACTGTGGCCCAACCTCATGGGCCAATTGGAACATTTAAAGAGTCTACATTTGTGTCCCAAATCTGGCAACACTGAAAATAATTCCTGGCATCAGTGAACCCATAGATGAAGCTGAATCATTTTGTCCGATTTAACCACAGATCAACTCTTCCCACTGTCTATCCTTGCCCTCCCTTGCCAATCAGATATTAGCCCTAAAGATAGTCACTCCTCAGTGAAATCACTGCAAGCAATTCTTCATCTCATAGTGTGTTTTCCTGGAGAATCCAATTTAATAAAGATGTTGTAAGTAAGCATCAAATGAGTCAATACCTATTAAGTAGTACTAGATAAGAAAAATAATTGAGGAGATAATAATAGGCTCTTTGACCACTCTTTGAGTACTAAGTTCTTCACTTGTCATGAGAAGGCATCTAACAAAACCTTCTAAGTGTTGCCTATTTTCTCTTTACATAAACTCATCAGTAAGTACAGAATCTGTTCCCTATTTTGTATGTCACCTTCATACTAATCTCTTTTGGAGGAGAAAAATAGTATTGTTTGGAGCAGGGGTGGCAAACAAGTTCAACACAAGAGCCAAAATTTTAAACTGTGAGTCAGAAAGCCACACCACGCAGTGACCTGCCAAAACAGACAAACACACAAAGCATATAATTTTAACAATAATCTATTAAACACATATTGCATTTTGCCATTTTGAGTGAGGGTAAAAATCCTGCAGTGATGGTGAGGGTGTGCTGCATCCTCCACACTAAGAACTAATAGCAAGATGCAACCCAACATGTGACACATGGGTCCCCAGCTCTCTGGCTGGTGCAGTTGTTTCTGAGGGATGGGAGACAGGAGGAAGCAGCCTGGGGGCGGGACTAGTGCTCGGAGATCTCTCCTCAGAGGTCCCTCCTCAGAAGCAGCAGAACCAAATCCAAACTTGGCAAAGAGCCACAGTATACAAAATAATGATAAGAGGCAAAGAGCTGCATTCATTTTGGCCAGGAACCGCATGCGGCTCGAGAGCTGTGTGTTTGCCACCCCTGGTTTGGAGAAATACATTTCTACAATGGTAGTCCTATCTGTCACTGCCAATTTATAGTTAACATCAATTGTTAAAGGATTTATTGAGTTAGTAACCAACAAAAGTGTGTGAGAGTATAATAATAAAAAATACAGTCTAACAATGTAGCTCTTTACATAAAACTTATAATAAAGGGAAATAGGTAACTTTTTTTTTGTTTGTTTGTTTTTGGGGGGGTCACACCCGGCAGTGCTCAGGGGTTACTCCTGTCTCCATGCTCAGAAATTGCTCCTGGCAGGCACGGGGGACCATATGGGGCACCGGGATTCGAACCGATGACCTCTTGCATGAAAGGCAAACGCCTTACCTCCATGCTATCTCCCGGGTCCCATAACTTTTAATTTGTCTGGTTTGGGGCCTCACCCAGGAGAGCTTTGGGCTACTCCCAATTCTGTACTTAGGGATCTCTCCCAGTGGTTCTCAGAGTGCCTTGTAGTACTGGGAATAAAAACCTGGCATACCACTTGGAAAGTATGCACTGAGCCATCAGACTGTCTCCCGAGACAACTATGTTAAACATCTCGCCGATAACACTCTAATCAGGAAAACAAAATCGAATGCACATGCATGAGTCACATCATTGTAATGCAATTGCTGGTATGAAATTCTATAAGCACATCTTAACTTTTATAATATTTATGATGACTTATATTTTTAATGAACACATCTAACTTGAATGAAAGTCCAAATAGCAGACAAATAAATCCAAGGAGAGAGATATTTTTTGTTTGTTTGTTTGTGGGCCATATTCCAATGTTCTTGGGGTTTACTATTGTCTTTGTAGTCAGGAATTATTCCTAAAGGGACTTTGTGGAC
>PVKC010002255.1:0-13844 GCA_004027635.1 Crocidura indochinensis
ATCAAACACTTATAAAGTTCATCTGGAACAATAAACACCCTCGAATAGCTAAAGCACTCCTAGGGAAAAGGAAAATGGGAGGCATTACGTTCCCCAACTTTAAACTGTACTATAAAGTAATAGTTATCAAAACAGCATGGTATTAGAATAGAAACAGACCTTCAGATCAGTGGAATAGGTTTGAATTCTCAGACAGTGTCCCCCAGACATACAAGTACCTAATTTTTGACAAAGGAGCAAGAAATCCTAAGTGGTATAGGGAAAGCCTCTTCAACAAGTGGTGCTGGCAGAACTGGTTCTCCACTTGCAAAAAAGAGAAAATAGACCTCCAGTTAACATCATGTACGAAGATGAAATCCAAATGGATTTAAGACCTCGATATCAGACCTGATACCATAGGATACATAGAACAACACGTCGGTAAAACAATCCATGACATCGAGACGAAGGGCATCTTCAAGGAGGAAACTACCCTTTCCAAACTAATGGAAGCAGAGATCAACAGATGGGAATACATTAGACTGAGAAGTTTCTGTACCTCAAAAGAAATAATGCACAGGATACAAGAGTCACCCACTGAGTGGGAGAAACTATTCACTCTACACCCATCAGATAAGGGACTAATATCCAAAATATACAGGGCACTGATAACTTTCTTAATGTATTATTGGTAAGATATATGCTGCCTTAAGTTTGCCACTAAAAAGTCTAATATTCTATGAAAATCTTGATTTAAAGTTATTCCTATACTTAAATATTCAGTATAGAAGGTAAATTCACCAATCTTATTTAGTTATTTGATTAGTTATTTAGTTTTTTGGTTTTTGAATCACTCTGGCAGCGCTCAGGGGTTATTCCTGGCTCCACGCTCAGAAATCACTCCTGGCAGGCTCATGGGACCATATAGGATGCAGATGATTCAAACCACCAACCTTCTTCATGCAAGGCAAATGCCCTACCTCCATGCTACCTTTCCAGCCCCTAATCTTACTTTTTTTTTGTTGTTGTTGTTCTTTTGAGTCAACTAAGCCCAAATGATGTTCAGGGCTGACTCCTTGCTCTGTACTCAGATATCACTCCTGATGGTGCAGAGGGGACTATATAGAGTAAGGAGGATGAAACTCAGGTCTGCAATTGGCAAGGCTAAAGTCCTACTGCTGTAATGTCAATTATGACCCTTAATTTGAGCCTCATTATTCTCATCATCAACTGGAATAAGAATATCATCTATTGGAGTGGAAGTTGCTAGCTAATATGTAGCCTGAGCAGTTAGAAAATATTGGCTCTTTTATCACCTTGAAGAGAGAAAATAAATTGAAAAGCAAATTGTGTTCAAGCAGGCAAACTGGAATCATCCTCCCAACAAAAATATGATTAAGAGTATTTCTTTCCCACAGAAGTCTGATTGCTTCAAGGTAGCTGTCATTTGTTTTGGAATGAACAGAAAAAAGATTTCAAAACAAAGTAGTAAATTATATTTTAGAATTTTGCTGGCACATGGCACTGAGAGTAATGATTAAATGAGTAAACTGTTCTTTGGAGGATATTACAATGCCAATGAATTAGGAACTGAAAGTCAAATATATTTTGAACATACAGGTTCTAAATGGTCTCTTAAGTTTTTGAATATGAATGCAGGAGAGAGTGTTTGGAAGCCTGACTAACTTACAAAAGGCAGATTTCAGTTTCAGCACTCACTTTTTCTGTATGGCCCTAGCAGAAAGTACAAAGGATAACAAAAAACGTTGAAAAGGGGCTTCTGAAATATCTGCAATATAATTTTTCCTAGAAAAGATACTTTACAATACTGCAATGTTTGTAACACTAGCAATATGCTAGCATATTTCACAGGAAGTCAGTTCAGTTTAGGTATATTAATATTATGATTCAGTAAATCACCCTGGAGTGAGGTTTATTGCTTAAACTACACAAAGGTCAAACATTTATAGTACATTACCATGTTTCAAAAATAATTACATTTTTCTTGTCAGTTGGGAAAATAGAAAGATAAAATCTTTTATACATGCAATTAAGTTTAACCTTCTTAATGGAGTATTAGTGATCTGGGAATTACTTTCAATATTTATTTTAAAATATCTCATGTATATTTGTATAAATTATTCAATGTAGAAAGAATACTGTGACCTATTTTTGAGTCCTAACATCAATTATCACGTGCTTTCCAGATAACCCTTATGAGTTTCTAAATGTCAAGTTACACATGACAAGGAAAATAAAAATTCATTTGTCTTCACTTTTTTCTTTATGCACTAATTTATTACATTTATCTTTTTTTCAATAATTATTTGCAAAATATTCCTTGCATACAAATTATTTTTCTTATATGATAAATGCTATTTAAAGAATAAAACAAAAATCTACAATCACACTTTAGAGACTTCATATTTGACCAAGTCAAAATACCTTTATCTCTCATTTTTGTTTCAGTGAAAGAAAAATAATCTATGATAAAAGTATAATACTGAAAGACATCTAGATTTAAAAGTCATCTTAAATGTGCTTTTTTTTTTGTGGTTTTTGGGTCACACCCGGCAGTGCTCAGGGGTTACTCCTGGCTCCATGCTCAGAAATTGCTCTGGCAGGCACAGGGTACCATATGGGGCACTTGGATTCGAACAGATGATCTTTTGCATGAAAGACAAACGCCTTACCTCCATGCTATCTCCCGGGCCCCTAAATGTGCTAAATAGCTATGACATATGAACATTTTTCAATTTAGTTATTATTAACCTTAGAATTTAACTTTAAAGAATGTAAAATTTAAAGGGGAATTTTATTTTGTATTTTGTGTGTGTGTATGATTGACTCAATGGTATTAGCTGTACTACAAACTACAATTAAATTCATTTACTACAATAACAAGCTGAAAATTTGGACACTGTCACATAAGCATTGAATATTCTAATATAAACATTAAAATATTGAAGCTACTATCTGGTGAGTAAAAGTATGGTAGAAAACTGATATACATGGTCTCATAAAAGTTCACCATTTAGTTGATACCTTGTAATATATCTCAAATCCACAGTATATACCCACAATTTACTATTTCACTAGCACAGCACTTTGCAACAAATCCTATAATGTGATTTTGAGATCTGCTACTAGCATCAGAATTCAAAGCATCCAGAGACAGCTTAATTCTGAACTCTTCTTTTCCTCTACTAGTGTAATACTTGATCTTAAGCCCTACTAGTAATACCTTAGAATATAAATAACACAATATCAATACCATAACAGTTGATAATTGCTGTCAACTATTAGATATTGCATGTGATGAGCAAAAGGGACACTATTTTGGGGCACAAAATAACACACTTGTTCTACTGAAAATCACTGATTTGCATATAATTAAAAGTGATCATCTTGGGGCCTGGGAGATAGCATGGAGGTAAGGCGTTTGCCTTTCATGCAAAAGGTCATCGGTTCGAATCCCGGTGCCCCATATGGTCCCCCGTGCCTGCCAGGAGCAATTTCTGAGCATGGAGCCAGGAGTAATCCCTGAACACTTTCGGGTGTGACCCAAAAACCAAAAAACAAAAAAAAGTGATCATAAAAGATAATAGCACGTGGGGACAGAGAGATAGCATGGAGGTAGGGCATTTGCCTTGAATGTAGAAGGACAGTGGTTCGAATCCCGGCAATCCATATGGCCCCAGAGCCTGCCATTTCTGAGTTTAGAGCCAGAAGTAACACCTGAGCGGTGCCGGGTGTGACCCCAAAACAAACAAAAAGAGGTAGTAATACTTGCTGAGACATGAGCTTGTGTTCTAGCCTTCTATCCCTTGTAATGTTTTTAACTTTTTGCTTCAGTAAAAAAAATATCTTATTTTTTGCACTCTGTGTGTGATGCCTTAAGGAACAGAAGTCTCTCTTGTATCTCTATAACTGGATATTTACATGAAACACATACCTAAATTAATTTTCACAATTATATTTGACTTATGGTACAAAACTCCATAGCTAAAGGAAATTAGTTTCAAAAATTCACGGGTTCAGTTATGTGTCTCCACTTAGTACAGCTGATACAATGGGCAATCTATGAGCTGAGGTAACATTTGAAGGAACTATCAAAATGTTGTGACAAGGTATGCTCTTGATAAAGGAAGATTTCTTTCAGAATGAATTTCATTTCAGAATGAAATGGGAATGATAAACTTCCTTTCCTTTCAATATTTCCTACTTTTGCCAACACTTCCGTTAGATATACTACAATGATATACAAATATTTCAGAGTTAAAACACCCACTGAAATCAATTAAAACTTTAGAGAAATGATAGAAATATATGTCTGAAGGTGTCTGAATACGAACTGACTAGACTTGAATTACTGACATCTCTGAGAAAATGTTGTCACTGAGAAATGAGTCTTATACTTCTAACTTCTGCATTATTTAGAAAATTTGATGACGAGTTATACAGTGAATATCAACTGACCATGAGAGAGTAGATTTAGATTTTGGGTGTTGTCATGGGCAAAAGTGACAGAAACTGAAGTTTCGGTTTTCCATAGAAACTTAATATTTTTAAAGTTAAAGAAAACAAATACTTTCCCTCAATATTCTACATATTTTTGTCAAAGAAAAAAATTAAGTTTCATGGCAGTAAAATTTATGACACAGCACTATTATGAGAGAATATAGACTAACACAAGAATTATATTATTATAATTATTGTACAAGAATTATAATAAAAGAGAGAAAATAAGAAGTAAGAGTCTTGTGTTGCACATGATCATTTCCACTTTAATTCAATAAACTTGCATATGGTTTACCAATTACCTGAACACAAAGATAAGAGTACGTCCTGAGAATCCATGAGTGTGGCTTTATTTCCTACCAAAAAGATATCAAAAAACTAAAATACAAATGCAGCAGGTAGATACTTGCATTGTACCTGGTTGATAGGGAATCTATCCCCAGCCAGATATATGGTCTTGCAAGTATGCCAGAAGTGATCTGTGAGCACAGTCAGGACTAAACTCAGAGAGGAGTCCAAGGCCCCCAATAAGATATACTGACATATAATTATGAAAATAATTTGATCATAAAAACTAACTTATTGTAAAAATTAAATAATTTAAAAAAATTGAAAAAATAATCCTGAATTTTAAGACAAACACCATGACTTCAAAATATGTAACGTAAACTGCAAAACATGAAGCATTATGGGAATATCAACAACTTATTGAAAAGTACTGATGGTTGATAAGAGAAATCAATGGAATTTCCTTCACTTCAAAACTCAGAAAAATTAAATAAAATAAGAATAGATTATACATAAGTAGAATAATTAAACATGATAAAATTTACAATAAGGAGACTTATTATCAATTTCTTGATTATGTATTCATATTTAGATAGAAAAATGATTTCAAGGAAAATAATGTGTATTTATATATAATTGTGTACAATATCACTGTATATGTTATTTCTGCATACTTTATAATTAAAATTTTCTATCATTTTTCTCATTTACCCATTATTTATTCAAATTGACATAATCATGTCCCTACTTGAAGTTATTATGGCTATTACATTTTTAGCTCTTCTATTTTTATAATTAAAAATTGTATTTAGGTATCATGATTTTAAATAATTTTAATAAGTTACAGGCATGTAATATTACAAAAGTACATCTACCTTCCAAGTGTCAGCATAAATCTATAGAAGTCCCTAGATCCCTAATTATCTGCCAAGTAAATCGTTACAAAAATGAGATAGTATGACCAATTTAATTTCAATTTTTCTATATGAGGCCTGTGTTTCTTAATAACAAATAGGAAAATTATTTATTTTGTAGATTGCTATTGTTTAATGAATCACCAACATCAATCCTATTTACATGAAGATGAATATCCTATAATCATAAAATTTGTAAGAATGTATGAGTACAAATACCTTTGTTAATCCTGTAAACATTAGCCAGAGAACTCATGAATGAATGTGATATTCAATGCAGCATACAAGTTTGTATATTCCTTTTAAAGAATTTTCTTTAGTGTTTTTTGTAACGCGAAAGTCTATAAATTCTCTAAGCTGTTTTATGTACCAGAAATTTATGCATGTTTTCAAAAAATAGGATAATCATACTATCTAAACATATAGAGACAAGTGCCAAAAAGACCAGTTTATTATAGGAAGCTTTCCACAAAGATTAGGCAAATGCAGTTAAATCAGAGAAGGGACCTATATGACAATTTTAGTTGAAAATGATCACTCTGAACAAGAACAGGTTGCTGGAAGCAGCAAAAGTTATATGCACAATATCCTATATCTTCAGGAACAAAATTGTAAACACTAATGTCCAAAAAAACGGAGAGTGAGAATGAGAGAGAAGAAAAATGCCTGCCACATAGGCGAGCAATGGGGAGTGGAAGAAGTAGGGAGGAAACTGAAAACATTAGTAATAGGAAATATGTATTGGTGATGAATTTTGTACATTGTATGACTCAAGCTTAATCATTAATACTTTGCAATTGTTTATCTGACTATAATTTATTAAATAATTCATTAATATATTAATAAAAACTTAAAATAATTAGTTAAATGTACTTGACATATCCAGCTATTTTATATTGATATGTTTATTTCAACAACTTAATTATGAATATAATTGTAGTTGGGTTTCAGTCATGTAAAGTATACGTCCCTTCACCAGTGAAACATTCCCATCACTAATGTCTCAAATCTCCCTCCTCCCCACCCCACCCCGACTGTACTCTAGACAGGTTTTCTACTTCCTTCCTTCATTCACATTGTTATGATAGTTTTCAGTGTAGTTATTTCTCTAACTGCACTCATCACTCTTTTCTGGTGAGCTTCATAATGTTAGCTGAACCTTCCAGCTCTCCTCTCTTTGTCTCTTAGAGTTATTGCAAAAATGTCTCTTATTTTTTCTTAAACCCCATAGATGAGTGGGATTATTCTACATCTATCTCTCTCTCTAGCTTATTTCACTCAGCATAATTGATTCCATGTACTACATCCATTCATAGGAAAATTTCAGGACTTCATCTCTCCTGACGGCTGCAAAATATTCCATTGTGTATATGTGCCACAGTTTCTCTAACCATTCATCTCTTGAAGGGTATCTTAGTTGTTTCCAGAGTCTGACTATTGTAAATAGGCTGCAATGAATATAAGTGTAAGGAAGGGGTTTTGTATTGTATTTTTGTGTTCCTAGGGTATATTCCTAGGGGTGGTATAGCTGGATCGTATGGAAGCTCAATTCCTCAATTTAGGAGGAATCTCCATAGCACTTTCCATAAAGATTGAACTAGACTGCATTCCCACCAGCAGTGAATAAGAGTTCCTTTCTCTCCACATCCCAGCCAACACTGCTTGTTCTCATTCTTTGTTATGTGTGCCAATCTCTGTGGCTTGAGATGGTACCTCATAGTTGTGTTTATTTGCATCTCCCTGTTGATTATTATTAATGATTAGTGATGTGGAGCATTTTTTCCTGTGCCTTTTAGCCATTTGTGTTTCTTCTTTGTCAAAGTGTCTGTTCTTTTTTTTTCTCCCCATTTTTTGATGGAATTAGATGTTTTTTTTTTCTTGTAAAGTTCTGTCACTGCTTTGTTTATTTTGGATATTATCCCCTTTTTGATGGGTATTGGGTGAATAGTTTCTCCCACTTAGTGAGTGGCTCTTGTATACTGGACACTATTTCCTTTGAGTTGCAAAAGTTCTCAGTTTAATATATTCCCAACTGTTTGTCTCTGTTTCCACTTGTTTGGAAAGTGCTGTTTCCTCCTTAAAGCTGCCTTTAGTTTCAATGTCATGGAGTATTTTACCTATGTGTTGTTTACCTTGCAGTTTCAGGTCTGATATCAAGGTCTTTAATCCATTTGGATTTTACCCAACATGGTGTTAGCTAGGGGTCTGAGTTTACTTTTTTCGAAGTGGCTAATCAGTTGTGCCAATACCACTTGTTGAAAAGGCTTTCTTTGCTCCATTTAGGATTTCTTGCTCCTTTATCAAAAACTAGGTAATTGTATGTCTAGGGATCATTCTCTGAGTACTCTAGCCAATTCCAGTGATCTGAGGTTCTGTCTTTATTCTAATACCATGTTGTTTTGATAACTATTGATTTGTAATACAATTTAAAATTGGGAAAAGTAATGCCTCCTATATTCTTTTGCCCAAGGATTGCTATTCAAGGGTGTTTATTGTTCCAAATGAATTTCAGCAGTGTTTGATCCACTTCTTTGAAGAATGGCATGGGCATCTTTAGAGGGATTACATTAAATCTATACAATGCTTTGGGGAGCATTGCCATTTTAATAATGTCAATTCTGCCAATCCATGAGCAAGGTATGTGTTTCCATTTCTGAGTGTCTTCTCTTATTTCTTGGAGCAAGGTTTTATAGATTTCTTTGTATTTTATGTTGCTCTTCTTAAGATTGACCCATAGTTATCTGGTCTGCTGATTATTTTTCTCAGATTATTTTTCACTTCGGATGTTTACTTTTCTTTTAGTTTCTTCCATCTCATATTAGCACTTTTTAATCTGTTCAACTACAATCAATGTCCTATTTGAGCTTCTATTGAGTTTTTTAAATTCCTACATGCTTATACTTTATGCTTATAATTTTCTCATTTCAGTAGTCATTCTCCTTTATTCCTGTCTTTGTGGATGGCATGTGCTATTGTTCCTTTAACCTTATATTTACTCCTTACTTTCCAAGATATTTTTGCATTTTCAATAATTAGAATCTCATTTTTACTAAATGAACTATGTTTTATTTTGATTTTTAATATTCTTTGTTTGTTTGCTTTTGTTGTTGTTTTGGGGCAGCATCAGGGATTAGTCCTGGTTCTGTGGTCAGAAATCACTCTTGGCTGGCTTGGGATGCTGAGGATTGAACTGAGGATAGCAGCATGCAATGCAAATGCTATTGCTATGTGCTATTGCTCCAACCACAATATTCCCATAATTAAGACAAAATGCCTTGTATTTTTATAAATCTATTCTAATTTTCCACTTTATGTTTTACTGATTCCTATTACTTTTACTAATTTTCACAGGTTTAGATTTTCTACTTATAAAAATTCCAAAATATGTCAATAAAAATTAAAAGTTTTATTAATACCAGGAAGACAGATAATTTCCTTAATAGGGTCCAATAATAAAATAAAATTTAATATAATATATTTTAGTCATTACAGTTGAAAACTAACATATCTGAGAATTGATATTATATTATATTGCATTATTTTTATTTTTTTATTTACACAGGTTCATCTTATGTAGCAATCAATCCACACTAATTGGATTATATTTGTTTATTTTCTTATCATTAAAACTGCTATCCCTCTAACTTTTTTGGAGCAATTAATATAAAATAATTTGTTTTGTGCCTCCAAGGTAGGCTAGTTAATGAATGTAGAGATAATTGCTACTAGGAGATTGACTTTTGATTGAGAACAAAATTTAACATAAGCTTACTGCTTTAAAGCAAATTGAGGTCCAAAGAATTAGTTCAGTGTAGAAAGTGCTTGTTTTCCATGCGTCATACCTTAATTAGAATCCAATACAATCTCTAGACTTCCAGTGAGATTAATCATTGAGTGTAGAGACAATGGTAAGTCTTGAGCATCAGTGGGTCTAGACTTTCAAAAGCTGAACATTACCATTTAAAATTAGATTCATTGATCTATGAATCATTTATCTTTAACTCAGGTAAGAATATTAGAATATATAGAACCAAAAATAATGTGAGCTATATTTTTTTACAAAGGGATTCTAGAATAAGCACATTAAAAAGATTTAGTAAATACTGTAAAACATAGTTTTCAGAAAGAATAAAATAAAATTGAAAACAAAGCACTTACCAAGTATGCAGTTTTAATGAGTTACATCATAATTGATATTTTTTCCTAAAAGTTTAATTAACAAATATTTAAAGCCTCAGCTGAAATGGTATTTGTTGTTATTATGCATCACCATAATATTATGCCAACCTTTTCATTTATTATTTTTATAAAAGAACTAGACAAAAGAACCTATTAATTACAGAAAGTTAGAAAGGATTTTATTTGTAAGTCTATTGAGATGAACATTTAAAATGTGATAGCTTAGAATCTCTTAATGAAGGTAATTATCCATATGCTGAAAAATTGCTAATCACTCTTTTCACATTTAAATTATAGTACCTTAAATAATATTTTAAATACCTGCAATGTCCTGCTCATCTCATAAATATAATAAAATATTGGATTCACACAATTAATATAGTGTTTAGAACTTGCCTGGTACATGACTCCATACAGTTTGCTGAGCCCTATGAATGGTGATGATATAGAACTCAACCAAGAATAAAACCTGAGAGCCACTGCTGTGCCCTCACAAAAAAATCAAAATGAAACAATATAAAATCCACAAGCCAAAAAAAAGAGGACATTATTGTTCTCTCCACAATTCAAAAACTTTTGCAAAGATATAGATATTTCTGTATCATATAATTATAAAGTGGATTTGTATATGATGACAATTTTTAATGACATTACTTGTGAAACTATTATAGCAATGCTTGAAATTATACAAAGATGATTTGAGATGGCAGGCTTTTCCATCTGTACTCTTGGGGAAAAAATAAGCAAGCACATGTCTTGCTACATGAAGCAATTTTAGGAGTTTATTATTTAAAATGTTCAATCCAAGTTGCCTAGAGAATAGTGCCCTTTGTGAAGAGTGATGATAATTGAGGATGTCACAGGTGGTCTTTCTGATGGCAGAACAAACAGATCTTGCCAACATGGTGCCACTCAAAGGGATTGCATGGGTCACTGTCAATGTACAATGCTCAATTCACAATATTCTTCCTTGGCCATCGCCTTTTCACAAGCTTTTCTTCCAACAGCTGGAATTCTTTGTTGCATGGAGTTAGGCATGTGGAGCACATTATCTCTCCTGTCGCCCATGATTGAGAACAGATGTTATATGCCTTTATAATTGTCTTTGGGAAATCTTAAGGCCTTTTAATGGCACTTTGTACTTTTTTTTTATAATCAGGAGGTTAGCTGCATGCTTAGAGGGCCATAAAGTATAGAACTTCTTTTTATTGTAGCTAGTTACATACAACCCCTGGGCCTGCTGTTCTCTATTCAGTGCTTGCTGGAACAATTAGTATTAATAAAGGTTTTTCACAACAGGTATTAATGCCTTACCTCTCAGTAGCATTACCTCTTTGAAGGTAAGGACATTTGGTTTGGTTAGCAGAAGCAAGCACTGAGCTTTGGAAGGTAAAAGTTTCCTTGATTAAAAAAATAAAAGTTTTATTCTTCATTTAAAATTTCTGCTCCAGATAACCTAATTATTCATCTTTAATTATAAAATGAAATGAACTAAATAAAACAAAGGTTTTCATCAAAGTTGTGTCATCAGAATTCAATTTTAGTTCCATCATTTCTAATTATTTTGATTGCATCAAAGATGATATGAACATAATAAAACAAAATGTGTTTTTTTGTGATTGCTGTCTTAATGGTCCTAGAGAATTGTAAATAATCCTGTTTAGGTGAATTATGAAGTTTTCACTGTAACTATTTTCACCATACATAGAGATATACTTTATGCAAATGACTGTTCTGTTTCTGCTCCTTAAATTAATACAAATTCAGACAAATGTGAGCCTCTGTATTCATAAAAATTAGTCCTCTAGTATAACTTTTTGTTTCTAACAATAATGTAATTATGACTTTATAAAAGTTATTTTTTACTAAGATCAATAGTGTTACAAATTGCTCTAAAGATAATCCCTTACTCAGAATAAAAAACGAGAACAAAAAATATGCCATGGTAAAGTCCTATTTCTATATTTCTTTAACTACAGTATTTTTAATTTCTTCAGTTTTTTAATAATTACCTTCTAGTTAATATACACTTATTTTTAATAATTGTTTTCACTTTTTTGTTTTGTATTTCTGTTAATTTTATCGTCCATCCCAAGTTATACTCAGAGGCCATTAGTACTATCAAAAGGACATTGTGGTGCTAAGATTGGACTTTGGGTTACATGCAAAGCATGTAAACTCGCCTTTGAGCTATCGTTCCACTAACTGCTATATTTTTAGTGCTAGAGCTCCTAGGAATCGTGTTGAGAAGGGACTAGGATCCCATCCCAATGTTTTCAGCTAACCAAGTCAGAGATTCAATGTAATGGATTGAAGTGACAGCTCCAATTCTGCGGTTCTGGAAATTTCCAGGACATTTCAATACACAGGACCCACAAAGGCTGCACACATCATGGTACTCAGGGGAATCCAGAGCTTTACTCATCAGATCTTGGGAGCACAAGTTATGCCAAACAACAAAAATAAATTCCAGCACTATCTCCAGCCACCAAATTCAATATTTTGGAAGTTTGTGCAATTCCTGACAATACTGAGAAAATCCAAAGATGTTTCTTTCAATTCTCAAGGTATTATATTGTTCTGAGAAAGAAACAAGGGCATCCTGCTTTCAAAGTATGCATTCCATCCCTCTAAACTTTCTGCCAGGCTGAAATTACCTGATTTTAAAAAAAGCAAATATACATATAGTTTCTATTAAAATCTGGCATATTTAATACATAAATATATAATCTAATTTTTGCAAAATTTATAACTAAAAGTTGAGCCTATAACTTAATTTAAATAGTTTCAATAGATACTTTGGTGCATATAAGAGGCGTGTTTTGCATGAAATTTATTTAATACTTAGGTGGATATAAAGGTGCACCTCTTAAAATATTATATCTTCTAAAACATGGATATCACACATCAGTACAATTGTATATATCTTAAATTATGTACTGGGTGATAATTATTTGACTAGGTCCTTCAAATTACAAAATAATATTGGTTTTACTTATATGACTTATTTTGTATAACGTTGACATTTGTTTATGTAATCAAATCATGTTATTTAAAAAAGAATGGGGATTTAGAAATTCCTTGAAAGTAAAAGTTTATTTCCTTTTACTGAGGGGATTATTTCCTTTATAGATAGGTAATACTTAGTTGTTCTATTTCTACTTAGTCAAGTTAGGTAAGTTGTACCTTTTGCAGAATTTATGCATTTATTCCAACCTTGATAATCTTGATATGAAGCTCTCTGCATTTTTTTTTATTTTTTTTATTTTAACACCTTGATTACATACATAATTGTGTTTGGGTTTCAGTCATGAAAAGAACACCACCCATCACCAGTGCAACGTTCCCATCACCATTGTCCCAAATCTCCCTCCTCCCACCCACCCCCTGCCTGTACTCTGGACAGGCTCTCCATTTCCCTCATATATTCTCATTATTAGTACAGTTCAAAATGTAGTCATTTATCTAATTAAACTCATCACTATTTGTGGTGAGCTTCATGAGGTGAGCTGGAACTTCCAGCTCTTTTCTCTTTTGTGTCTGAAAATTATTATTATTTCAAGAATGTCTTTAATTTTTCTTAAAACCCATAGATGAGTGATACCATTCTGCGTTTTTCTCTCTCTTTCTGACTTATTTCACTCAGCATGAGAGATTCCATGTGCATCCATGTGTGGGAAAATTTCATGACTTCATCTCTTCTGACAGCTGCATAGTATTCCATTGTGTATATGTACCACAGTTTCTTTAGCCATTCGTCTGTTGAAGGGCATCTAGATTGTTTCCAGAGTCTTGCTATGGTAATAGTGCTGCAATGAATATAGGCGTAAGGAAGGGGTTTTTGTATTGTATTTTTGTGTTTTTAGGGTATATTCCTAGGAGTGGTATAGCTGGATCGTATGGGAGCTCGATTTCCAGTTTCTGGGGGAATCTCCATATCGCTTTCCATAAAGGTTGAACTAG
>PVKC010002255.1:13944-44630 GCA_004027635.1 Crocidura indochinensis
TTCTCGTTCTTTGTGATGTGTGCCAATCTCTGTGGTGTGAGGTGGTACCTCATAGTTGTTTTGATTTGCATCTCTCTGATGATTAGTGATGTGGAGCATTTTTTCATGTGTCTTTTGGCCATTTGTATTTCTTCCTTGTCAAAGTGTCTGTCCATTTCTTCTCCCCATTTTTTGATGGGATTAGATGTTTTTTTCTTGTGAAGTTCTGTCAGCGCCTTGTATATTTTGGAAATTAGCCCCTTATCTGATGGGTATTGGGTAAATAGTTTCTACCACTCAGTGGGAGTCTCTTGTATTCTGGGCGCTATTTCCTTTGAGGTGCAGAAGCTTCTCATCTTAATATACTCCCACTTATTAATATCTTCTTTCACCTGCTTGGAGAGTGCATTTTCCTCCTTGAATATGCTTGTAGTCTCAATGTCCTGCAGTGTTTTGCCTACGTATTTTATGGTTTCAGGTCTGATATCAAGGTCTTTCATCCATTTGGATTTCATCTTCGTACATGATGTTAGCTGGGGGTCTAAGTTCAACTTTTTGCAAGTGGCTCGCCAGTTGTGCCAACACCACTTATTGAAGAGGCTTTCTTTGCTCCATTTAGGATTTCTTGCTCCTTTATTAAAAATTAGGTGACTGTATGTCTGGGGAACACTTTCTGAGTATTCAAGCCTATTCCACTGATCTGAGGGCCTGTCCTTATGCCAATACCATGCTGTTTTGATCACTGTTTCTTTGTAGTAAAGTTTGAAATTGGGGAAAGTAATTCCTCCCATGTTCTTTTTCCCAATGATTGCTTTTGCTATTCTAGGGTGTTTATTGTTCCAAATGAACTTCAAAAGTGCCTGATCCACTTTGAAGAATGTCGTGGGTATCTTTAGAGGGATCGCATTAAATCTGTATAATGCCTTGGGTAGTATTGCCATTTTGATGATGTTAATCCTGCCAATCCATGAGCAGGGTATGTTTTTCCATTTCCGTGTATCCTCTCTTATTTCCTGGAGCAGAGTTTTATAGTTTTCTTTGTATAGGTCCTTCACATTTTTAGTCAAGTTGATTCCAAGATATTTGAGTTTGTGTGGCACTATTGTGAATGGGGTTGTTTTCTCTGCATTTTTGTAATCAATTTTTATAATGATTCTCCAATGTTCATTGTTATATAAATCATTCTGTCAACAATCATAGAAAAAAGACAATGGAAATCAAATATGATCAAGGTTTACACTTTGACTTTACTTTTTGTCCTGCTAAGATTTTATAGTTTTATTAACTTTTTCAAAGCTTATGTTAGATATTATCTATTTTCTTTACCAGCATTTTACTTTGTTTTTTTTCTTAGATTTTATGTCTATTCTAATTTAACTTATGTAAGTTTATGCTTGTTTCTATTTTTAAAGCTTTCAAAATAAAAATTCCGATCCATTAATTCTTTCTTCTCTTCTTTAAATTAAATTTCTTTTAAGCATTGTTTAAAGACACTTTAATGTTCCATTTATTATTTCACTGCTACAATGCTTAGTTTTTAATTATTGTCTGATACATCGTTTAATTTTAAACAAAATATTTAGACTAACATCAACTTTCTATTTTAATTTTTGCTTCATTATATATTCACTAGATATTTTAGTTTAAAGTAAACAATCCTAAAATTAATGTGTAATACATTTAAAATTAATATTTTAATAAATAAGTTAACTTTTTAATTAATATAAATTAAATTAGTTTAAATAAAAACAATTATGATTATTTTATTATAGATCAATAGTCTAAACTAATTTTTATCTTTATTTCATATTAAGTTTTCAGTGTTCCTATTATGTAATTAAAATTATTTCAAATATATTATGTATTATTTCATGATACAAACAATATTTGAGCTTGTGAATGCTCCAGGTGCATTTGATTAAAAAGCCTATTTTGCAACTTGATCACATCATGCAATGTGGTAACAAGATAGAGATTTCTAACACCATTTCTTCTCAGTTTAAATGGCATTCTGAAACTTATCTCAGAATGTTACAACAAAACTGTCTCACTCTTAGGCTATCACATCAACCTGTAACCATATCCAGTATGTAGATTTTAACCTATAACTATCAAGAGATCTCAAGATTGTACTCATCCAGTGAAAACTCTCTACACTTTTTCAAAATATGACCCATTTTCCATAAATCCTAATATATTAACATTTTAAATGTCCCAATTGCCCAAATCATGAGTCCTTTCTATAGTAAAAAATTTCGATCTAAAATGGGGGTGTTCTGTTTATGACTAAAACTCAACTATAATCATGTTTTTAATCATGGTACTTAAAGATTTTATACAAAAATAAAAAAATAAAAATAAATAAAATGGGTGAAATCTTGCTACTTGGGGGAAAATAATTTTCACACAGCTCATGAAAAAACGTTCTCTGTTATGATTACTGTCAAAAGTAATTACTAAATATATATCAGGGAAACTTCTCAAGAAGTAAGTTTAGGTTCTTTTCCCTTTAGAGCCATGCTCTGCTCTGTGGTATGTTTCTGCAATTTCCACTCTAAGAGCATAAGGGCCTTCCATCTGATACAAAATGTTGACCAAAAACTTAATTAAAATATAACCATTCCTATTTTCAATTTTATTCACAACTTTTCAGTACTATAGATGCTTTTAAGAGTGATGCATTGAATATATATAAATTAATATTGAGTTCTTGGCTAACCAAAATAGTTTTCCAAATGTTTTCTGTATATCTATCCAAAAGGTTGTCTTTCAAATTTTACATTTCTCAAGAACAAAAATTCCCATCCCTTAGTTACTTTATTAATTAAGAATAATACTTTTGGGGCACGGAGAGATAACACAGTGGCTTTTGTTTTGCAAAAAGCAGATCCAGGACCAAAGGTGATTGGTTCAAATCCCTGTGTCCCATATGGTCCCCCGTGCCTGTCAGGAGCTAACACCTGAGCATTGCCCAGGAGTAACACTCAGGAGTAGCACCTGAGCATTGCCGGGTGTGCCTCCCCCCCCCCAAAAAAAAAAGAAGAAGAAGAAGACTTTGCAAACAAATTCTGTTTTGAGCATTGTGACTGCAAAAAAATATCCTCAGTAATTTCTAAACATTTTATCACATAGTACAAGAAAGCTTCTCTGTCAAGAATCATAGCCCATCATTTTATTGCTAGATTACTGAAACAAGCTAATATATAAATTTTGTTTGAAAAATGTTTATACTTTGTTGTAATCTAAATCAATCACATGTCCATTTACTTCATGGTTAAAACTGAAACTAGTTTAAACATTGCCTGGTTTCCATTGAATATTGCCCACATTTATGCTAGGATGCTCTGGAGAAACACCAATTGTACGGATGTAGTATGTACATATGTATGTAACTTACATATAAAAAATTTGTTTCAATTATTTGTTTCAAGCAAATAATAAGGAATAGAAGATGAAATCTGAATTATCGGCCCAAAGGCTTATATATCACTTCTTATATAAAGGCCAGCAAATTCAGAAAAATTATACACATGAAGTCCATAAATAGTTTTTGTTCATAAGAATTCCATTATCCTGAGAAAAGGAGACAGAGTTTTGTTTGTTTGTTTGTTGTTTTGTTTTGGGGCCACACCAGGCAGCGCTCAGGTGTCACTCCTGGCTCTGCTCTCAGAAATCGCTCCTGGCAGGCTCGGGGACCATATGGGATGCCAGGGATTGAAACCGGGTCTGTCTCGGGTCAGCCACTTACAAGGCAAATGCCCTATCACTGTGCTATAGCTCTGGCCCCAAGAAAGTTTTATTTTTATTTGTTTGTTTTGGGGCCACACATGGTGACTCTCAAGGGTTACTCCTGAGCTATGCGCTCAGAAATCGCTCCTGGCTTGGGGGACAATATGGGATGCCAGGGTATCCATTGTGGTACGTCCTAGGCTAGCTTGGGGAAGGCAGACTCCTTACCGCTTGCGCCACAACTCTGGCCCATGGAAACAGTTTTTTAAATCTTCAGGCTTCAACTGCTATGGGATATCAATCCTTATTACCAATCATAATCTACATTGTTATTCTTTTGATTAAAATGTTAGTTGCATGGAAAACAGTACTTGAAAAACTGCCCATAATATTGTAACCAATACCTAATCAATACAATATTTAATCCAGTTGACAAATAAAATTAGCCATTGGATTGCATTTTATGTATGTAACCTATGTAGTATTTTCATGTAGATTTTAATTTCTGGATGGTTATATTTTTTGTTGACTTTAATACAATGTTAACATAAAGAGATATTTATTTCTTCGAATATATGTGATTTTCTGATTTATAATTAAAGTTTATAAAACAAAAGTTGGTATTTTGTATATAGTTTTTTGTGGTTTACAACGTTGTGAAAAATACTTTATGTTGTTTCTGAGTCTTGAATTTTTTCATTTCTTTTTCACAACTTATTAAATATAAATGTTTTTGCCTTATAATATTTCCATTTGTATTTTGTTAATCATTTTTGGGGGGCGCCACGGCCTTTTGACGCTCAGGGGTCACTCCTGACAATGCGCTCAGAAATCACTCCTGGCTTGAGTGGACCAAATGGGATGCTGGGGAATCAGTCCTGGTTTGGGTGGACCACAGGGGGTGCTGGGGGATTGAATTAAGGTCCATCCTCGGCTATCACGGGCAAGGCAAATGCACTACCTATTGCACCACCACTCCAGCACCATTTCTATATTTAAATTGCTTATTTAATGTTAAAGAAGTCATACATACATACTAGTCACTTCCATGTTTCTTTTCTATTTTGCAGAAGTAACATTAAATTATAGTTCATAAGTTTTAGGTAGGCATAAATATGTCAACATGTAGATTATACCTTTTAAACTAATTCTTGGAAGCAATTCTTTGGAAGCAATTCGGTCCTAAAAGAAAAATATGCTTATACTACTAGATCACATATTTTATATGAAATGATATTTACTTTTACTTACAAAATACACAATCCTTACCCCCGTAGAAACTTTCAGACCATTAAAAAGTACTTATTCAGTCTAATTTAAAATAATAATTTAAAATTGCTTAATAGTAATGGCTTAAATTTTTTCACTAAATAGTAATCATACTCATTTTTGAATATTTACTTAATTTATTAGTATATATTATAATTCTTAACTGATTAAATCATCAGTTGTATTTGATCATCAAACATTTCAATTTGTATATTACTTTTAATTTAACTTCAAAGTCAATCCATTTTTACAAGTGTCTTTTAGAATCACTACTCTTTACAGTGTTTTAGTCTTTGTTTTGTTTGTTTGTTTGCTTGCTTGCTTTTTGGGACACCCCTGGTGACACTCAGGGGTTACTCCAGGCTATCACTCAGAAATCACTCCTGGCTTGGGGGATCAAATTGAACGCCAGGGTATCCAATCATGGTCCTTCCTAGGTGTTTAGCGTTTGCAAGGTAGATGCCCTACCACATGTGCCACCACTCCGGCCCCTACAGTAGTGGTTTTTTAACTAAATTTTATTTTTTTACTCAAGTTAAAATTGTGCACTTCTATTAACAAGAGAACAAGTTAATTTTTCATATGCCAAATTTTATTCTTCAGCCAAGGCAAAATACTTGATTATCTCAGAGATAACAATTCTTAGTAAATAGTGAAAAGTTAGCAGCTAACTCAATTACTATTAAAATGTGCTCTTTGCTATCCTCATATATTTAATCTATTTAAAAACAATAATATAGGACCAGAGAGATAGCATGGAAGTAGGGTGTCTGCCTTGCACAGAGAAGGATGGTGGTTTAAATCCCAGCATCCCTTATGCCATAAGACTTATGGTCTCCCGAGCCTGCCAGGAGCTATTTCTGAGCGTAGAGCCAGGAGTAACCCCTGAATGCTGCTGGGTGTGACCCAAAAACCAAAAAAAAGAAAAAAACATTAATGTCAATGTATGTTGGAAATTTAATGGCTTATTAATGTATAAATCGTATACCATATTCACAATAGTACTAGTATATTGCAATATAGGTCCTTAATTTTTATTTTGCTTACAACTTGCCAATTATGAATATCACACATTGCAGCTTAAAGTGAAGTTTCAACATTAACTCAGTTGTGATTTTTAGGGGCAAATAGGAGGTGTTGCTGACTGTGTCAAATTAAAATTGAGTTCTGTGTGTAATGTTGGAAGGATATGTTCAGTATATAATAACAATACATAATAATGCCAGGTAAACCAAGAGAAAGCTAGTAGAAAAATGCAGCAAACCAATTATGAATCAATATTTTGCAATTTACTTTGTAATTTGAGCTTCTGATGAAATTTTTTTATTATTCATGGTCATAATAATTGACTTCCTCATACTTATAAATAATATAGATCTACAATATAGATCTGAAAAATATAAAAAAGACAAACTTACTGAAATATTCCAGATAGATGGATCTTCTGGTTGTAAATAGAGCAGAGAGATTCACCTCTCTTGCAGAGCCTTAGGAAAAGCCAGACACAATTTCTGCCAACATAATAATGGTCAAGCTCCAGAAATCCTAGGCACTGCTTCCATATTTACAGTATTACAGCCCAGGAGGAAGACAGCAAATTTTATAAAAAAACTTACATAGAAGTCCATCATGCTCAACATTAACATTCATACTAAGACAAAATCTCCAACTTCCACCAGCTCAATAAGTCCTCAGAAAATGACTTTTAGTAACACTGTGTGAAATAAAATAATTTTCACAGACTTTTAATCATTGATTTTCAGATTAATTCACTTGTTTTTTTTTTTTTTTTGGTTAATATGAAGTAATCTGTCTGTCCTTGATCACTCATGGTGGTGTTTGAATCTGGTTAAGGTGGTGGAGGGAAGGTAACACAGGTAATGATATTGGTATTGGAACAATGAGTAAAGTTGTAAATTACACAATTATGTAAATTATGGTATTTTAATAAAATTAAATTTAAAAAAATCAAAAAAAATCTCTCACAAACTCACCAAAAATCTGTTAAAACGGTCTTCCTTAGATAAATTTATTTGCAGACATAAATATCTATCTTACCACAATCTTGAACACTCAAATATATTCAATAGCACAATTTTTTGTACCTCTCTTGAATTATTTTTAAATTTGGTTTCCATTTAAGGCATCTCTTTTGGCTACTTAATTTATTATCTTTTCATTTAAATTATATATCTCCGATGTGCTATATGTATTTATTTCTGGGATTCAGAGTGCTAGCTAAATAAAGATATTCTCATATCCACATTTACACCTAATTTGTTTTAATAAATTCACAACTAACTTTACTGCTAATGCTTAATCTTTTCTCCTTGTATTAGAGACACCTCAAACTTTATAATTTTTATGTTAATTTATCATATTAACATTATAATAATAATTTCATAGATATTTTCTTTTTGTTGCCTCTATCAAAATGTTATTAAAATGTTGAGGACTAAAATCATACAAACATTGCTTTCCTCTCTTCCTACATTGATGACTAAAGCAAAATTTTCAACAAACTTTAGTATGTGTTATATAATCTATTTTTAGTTTTCTCTACCAATACTACTTTCTGAATTTAAATTTCTAAGCTAGAAGACAGAAGTTTTATAAATAAAACTTTTATTGTGCCACTATTCTGTTTAACATTATCAATATTTTCTGATGAGAATCTAGGAAAGTCTAAATTAACAAGAATGATATCTAAAGTATTGCTTAAGCCCGACATGTTTTGACTATCATTTATTATGTGAATTTTACATAATTATATGTAGTTAAATATATTTAGTGTTACATTTTAACACATGTATATGTATAAATTTATTATACTTTGTTGATGGCATACAAAGATTCTCATTTGCTATAAAATATTTTATTTTTAGTATTTTTGTTTAAAAATAATTTATTGAACTTTATAAGGAAACATAGCTATAAACAAGATTTACAATGAAAGGAATCATTGTACTGAGATGGTTATCCTTAATTTGGAAAGATCATGTCTGTGTCCTACCAAAATTTTAATTTCAAGTTTACAATTCTAACTTTTGCCTATTTCTATTTTTAATGAGAAATAATTGTCATGAGTATATTGTGTGACTTTAATATGTAAAATCTATAAATTCTTTACAAGTATATATTGCAGTGGTTATACAAACTTCTTGTTACTTGTGCCTCTATCAAGTAAACTAAGTACCATCTCATTTTTATGGCGCTAATATGGAAAATGTAACCTCTTGAAAAATACCAGATATACGAATGTTGTCTGTAACAGCATTTCTCAAACATATGGTTCTGCATGAACATCCAGAACATTCCAAAAAGATTACAGATAAAATTTCTAAAATAGAAGGCCTATAGGACAGCAGTTATTAAGAAATGAAACAAAGTTAAAAGCACTCACAATAAGAAAAAAAAGAGAAACACTGATCTGTAATCACAATGTTATAAACATGTTGTCCAGAATTTTCCTATATATTTTAAATGGAAATTATTACTGTATAACCAACATTTACCTATTTTTACCATATTCCCCAAATCTGGTAACCACCATAACAATTTTTGTCTCTATAAGATTTTTTCAATATTTACTTTATAGATAATATTACATAAAACTTTTCAGCACCAATACTGAAATCTGAGAATTGGAAGGCTAAGTGAACCAAAAGTATACAGTGTTCTTCGAAATTACTGAAACAACTGAATATCATGAAGGGTACTATAAGGTAATACTCAAAATAAAAATCATATATCTAATTGAAGAGAAAACATATGGTCTAACAGCAACAGCTGATAAAATGTGAAAGTTTAACAAAAGAGCAGAGAAAGCTAACAAATATGTCTTAGGAGATAAACAAATGAATATAAAGATCCTATCTTGTTGGTTATATTATTGGTGATACCAACATTTCTAATTTACTTTTCACATTAATATATGTTACATGCAAGTAAAACGACTTCTATAAGTCTTCAATAATAAGTTTAGTGAATTCCTTTAACTCCCCATGTAGTTGATATTCTATAAAGTCTGTTTGAAAGGTGGGTTTAGGCAAGGATTCATGAAGGTGAGTACTAATGAACATCTTTCTGTATGCCAAGTTCAAGAAGCCTTCACTTGCAACTGGATGTTTAATGTTGCCAATGCCCACCATCCACAGATTGATTGCCATTACACAGACCTGGGCGGGCACAGGCTAAGAGCATTGTCTGGGAAACTTGTCAAAGCAACTTTTAATTAGGAGGTTGGGGACGGACGTATTGGCAAACAGTTGACAAAATATATGCATTCCAGAGCTGGCAGGAAGCAGAGATTGGCTGGTTTTAGGATGGTAGGAAATACAGCCAGTATGGGGTCCCTGGCTAATTTACTATGCTTGCAGGGATCTGCAGGAATTTAGGGTCTTACTTTTTGTTTTGTATACCTGAATTTCTCTTGCTGCAAAATATGTATTGTCTGAGGCTGATCAATTTTTAAGTAAGGGAAAAACATTCTTGATAATCTTCTCTAGTTCTCTCAGTTCGCTCAGCAATATGACTGGGATCCATAAAGTTATTTTGGGAATTTTTTCCTGTGGGACTATTAATAGTGAGACTCAACCTGGCACCCTCTGCGAAGATGGAAACTCGCTACAATTCCATCCCTGATCAGGATCAGGATCATGTTATGTTAACATATAATTTCTACTTCCTTTTACCGGTATGTGAATAAGATGGTAGTTTTGGGGGTTTTAAGTGTTCAAAGCAATCTCTGCTTAAGTGCATAGTTGGACATTCTCAATTTCATCCGAGTTGCCCGATGAAGCTTGCTATTGCTTTCCATTTTAAGTTTTTTATTGGCTAAGGAACCGCTCTGTCTCAAATCTTATTGGTTGGTGTCTTTTTGTCCATGTTTGAGAAAGGGTTTTTCTTCAGAGGTTCATGTGAGGCTCTATATAGGTTAATGCAAATGTGGTTGAGATGTTCTGTGGCCAAGAGATGTGACACCGTCGCCCTTATGCTTAAACTTCAGATCATATATCCTTGTTTTAAATCTATTTCCCTACTTATTCTCACATTTTCTTTCTTGAGGAAAAAAAAAAAACTTCATCCTAAAGGTACTCCAAATATTGATAAATTTAAAATTAGATCATCAGAACTATATTGTATTTAAAAATAAATTATATTGCAAGACATGCTTTATCTATGAATAATGTTAAGGAAAATTATCGGTGATAACATATCGCACTAAAATGGGATTTTTATAGCAGTGACAATTCTGTTGTGGGGGCACACCGGTGATGTTCAGGGGTTATTCCTGGCTATGCGCTCAGAAATCGCTCCTGGCTTGGGGAACCATATGCGACATTAGGGGTTCGTACAACGCTCTTTCCTAGGCTAGTGCAGGCAAGGCAGATGCCGTATGGCTTGTGCCACCGCTCTGGCCCTAGCGGTGACAATTTATGTTAACAGTATAATATGTAATTATATCATTGACTATATAAATTGTTTTATTTATTTTCCATTATATATACCTAAGAAAAAAATATATATATATACATACTACTTAATGCTACATTTAATATTTGAATGAGAGTTGAGCCACACCCCAAATGTTTAAATCATTCAAACTTTATTCAGCTACCACACCTAGAGGTGCTCATGCATTACATGCAGTGCCAGAAATTAAACTGGAGGGCCAGAGCAACTGTACATCAGGTAGGGTGTTTGCCTTGCGCATGGATGTCTGTATTCCATCCCCACCTCATGCTCCCTGAGCACTGCCAGAAGTAATTCTTGAGTGCAGATTCAGGACTAACTCCTGAATACCTGAGTACAGAGTCATAAGTAACCCTGAGTACCACAAGATGTGACCCCAAAATAAAAAAAATGAAATTAAATTGGTGTCCATGAAATGCAAACCAGTACTTTACCTCTGTTACTTTGCTGAAGGCTAAAAATATTGCTTTATAGTTTATAGCAATTTCAGTGGTAGCTATATGTTAATCAGGACTTACATACATTTAATTTATTATGGTTTAAAATACTCTTAATGAAATTCTGATTTAAATTTTAAAGGCAAAGTGGTTATACTTAGCAATATATTATTGAATATGTCTATATATAATTGCCATGTTTATGTATATCATGGTTTCAGCATTAAATATGCTTACATGTACTGTCAATTTAACATCTGATAACTCTCAGATTAAGAACATCTGTCTATAACAATTTATAATCAATTGGAAAATTCAAAGTATCCAGAAGGTGGTGCTGTTTACATTTGTACTGCATATTGCAAGTGCAGAGAAACAATTTATTTCTAATTCAACCGTTGATAGGTTGTAAATTATTGTGCATACCTTAGCAATAAGAGCAGTTAATGTAGTTTTGCTCTCGAGGATTCCACATTTATAAATAATTTGCATAACATTTCCACACGAGATATTAGAAAATGTCCTGCCACACACGTAATCTCACATTAATGGAACCTGATCACCTGCAGCTTCCCTAGTCGTCTTCTGCCAGGAGGACACACACATGTGAAAACACATATTATTTAAAAGGCATACTTAATTTTCTGGTTACTTATATGGCTATTAAAATGCAACACAAAGGCCATTAACATGGTGATGAGCCTTATTTAATGGAATGTGAATTTATTCTTCCACATACTGAATAATTTCAGAGTATGTATCTGTGACATGTTAATTATGTATGTCCTATCCAGAAGCAAAAGCTTTAACCAGTTAACAGATAAATCAACTATATGTTATTCAATATAATAGAACTATTTTGCTTTTTTTAATCAAAGTTTATAATAGGATCTATACACAATTTTATAACTTTTGAAATATTTTAGAAAGGAAGAAGTAAGCTCTAGTCTGTAGATGAACAAAACTGTTCTTTACATAATTGCTGATTCTGCTCAACAAGTCAGAGTTTCTAAACCAGAAAAAATAAAAACTTAAGGGCTGTCTCATCTCTTTAGCAGCCAATTAGCACAGTAAGTACAGGTGAAGGTTGAAAGTACACATACCATTCATCAGACCATCTTCTAACACAAAAATTAATGTATATATATAGATATGACATTAATTAATAATGCATTTATTGAGAATGCTGACATTTCCAGGAATGAATGAGAGAAATCCTTTTTTGATTTTAAGTGGATTTCCACAGATAACGTTTACTAGAGAAAAGACAATTGGAATTTGTCACTTTATTTTGTAGATAGAGGAATGCACCAGAGGTATAAGAGATAAGCCGAGGTAATAATATAGTGACTGGGAAGCAAAATTCAAGTCCAGAAACAGAAAGTGGAAAGTGTTTACAATATCAACTTTTACTTTCTACTTGATTTGTCAAAGGACACTACTGTGACCAAAGGTGAAAAGCAGCCTTGTGGAATCAAGACAAATGCTTGAAAGATTAAAATGTAAGGTTATGTGAATAATTTAGAATGCTTGTACTTGGTTATTTCTAAGGGGTATTTTATTTTATTTATTTATTTATCTATTTATTTATTTTTGGCTAGCTTTATGGAGTGTTTATTTTTTGTCATCATAAGTTTTTATTGCATCTTTTCAATTCCTCCCCCCCACCACCCAGAACTTCAGAATAAAACACTTTGAGTTGGGCTTTGGCATTTTCTTTTCTTTGGCATGACACCATTTGTGGAAACATAGATGTATAGAGGGAAAGGAGTGCAGCATGAGAAGGAGCAAGACACCAGGCCCAAGAAATACAAGTAAAATAATGAAGTAAACAAGCGACATTATTCAATAAACCAAGAGAGCTCACAGATGATTTAGGAATAGGCTTTCTTTAAAATTTCAATAATGCAGGCTTTTAGTGGGTGAAGCCCTCATAATAAATGGCTCTGTTAATTCTTTTATTCTTCTACCACAATAGGCTTAATGCAACAATTAGTTTCTCTCATTTCATTTTGCGAGTTCCCTTTCCCAAAAGTCGTTCTAAGATTTAAGTTGCCTAGAGGAAAAAATGTAAGAAGTAGAGATGCAGCTGGTGCTCCTGATGACTGTAATTTAGGTAAATTGTACTTCTGGAAATATAATTGAGTTTCTTGTATTCCTCCATAAAGTTTTTATTGAACTAATTTGCAGTTACTATACTTTTTCAAGTATTTGTAAATTCTTCGAGACATGTATATATTACTTTGGAATGTTAGGCTGTAAAAATAATAAGAGTTTTTTGGTGGGCTTGATAATATAGTTACTACTCATTAGATGCATTTTCAAAAACTAATTTTTTAATTGTCTATGTCC
Organism: Crocidura indochinensis; assembly: GCA_004027635.1. Lineage (NCBI taxonomy): Eukaryota > Metazoa > Chordata > Mammalia > Eulipotyphla > Soricidae > Crocidura > Crocidura indochinensis. The sequence continues at coordinate 27,186 of PVKC010002255.1, forward strand.
AGTTAATTCATTTCTAGTCTAATAGAGTGTTTTCATTGTGTTATTTCTATTTCTTAATGCTCACCATAATTTAAGAAAACAAGCAAAACATTAAAGCTCCAATAAATTGCTATAAATATGAGAATGCTGTCAAAAATAGTTGAATTAATTCATTCTCTCCTGGAATAATATATTATATGATCTTTTACCATAAAATTATCTAATTTTTCACTTTGGATAGTTTTCACAGTATTTGAATACATACATACTCTAGAGATAAATTATAAACACAAAAAGATGTACCTTGGAATTTATGAAGAAAATGTGTTTTCACAAATTTTTTTCTGAGAAACACTAGTTTATATAGGAAATAAAATTACATTTTAGCTAGTACATTTCCATATAAAGTCTACAACTTTAAATGGTCCTTGTTTTCTCAAAAGAAGTATGTGACTTAATTATCTATATCATATATATGGTCATATATAATTTATTGATATATCTATATATACAATATATATCTATATCTATACTATATATATATATATTTATGGTCAAATATTTCAGTTTGTTTGCTTTAGTTTTGTGGCTTCACCCATTGGTACTCAGTGGTTACTTCAAGCTTTGGGCTCAGAAGTCACTCCTGACAGTGTTTGGGAAACCTCATGCAGTGTGAATTATAAAAGTGTGAGAGAAATAGAATGCCTTTCCCAAATACAGGTAGAGAGTGGGGGAGGAGAAAGATGGGAGAATTTGGTGGTGGAAAGGTTGCACTGGTGAGGGAGTGTGTTTCTTTTTTAATAACTAAAACCCAACTACAAACTTGTTTGTAATCATGGTGCTTAAATAACCATATTATTTGAAAAAAAAGTCTTATCTGAGAAAAATTCAGTAGCTTACCCCTCTAGTTGTTACTATCGCAACCTTTGGGGAACATGCAACTTTACATGTATATGTCTAAGGTCTATTTTAGAAATGATGATATTTTATTATGCATTTTATGTTTTATGTGTCATATAACACATTTCTATATATGCTTCACTTTCTTTTTATATTTTCTCAAATTTTTATTTTGGCATAAATGCATTGAAACTTATTTTAAATTAATTTTAAGAGTTCAAGTGGATACATACAATGCAATATTTAAAAAGAATGAAAGAGCATTGAAAAACCACATAGGAATATTGGAAATATCCATGTTTGCATTTGATTTGCAAAAACACTCCTCTCTAATTGAGCAACATCTTCTTTACTTCTCTTTAACAAAATACATTTTTATAAGTATTGCAACACTCTTATATATTTATCTAGGCTTCTAAGAGCATACTTTGTTGAGATGAGTCCAAGGTTATAAAACATATGTAACTTGCCCTAAGATATTAGTACAAATGGAACATCAGAAGTGCATTCAAGTGCTTCTTATTCAATATTGTAAAAAATCGTTTCTGAACACTGCCTGCTTTTCTTTTTAGAGTTTATCTTTGCTTTATTTTTTAAATTATTCATAGTCTCCTAAGGACTACTTTCAGTATAAAATAGCATCTATTGGAGGTAAAAAACTTCAATACATTTATATCTGAATGTATTACAGGGAAAAATCTACTTAGAGATTTATGTATGTGAGCAACACATAAAGATAAATATGAATCTAGTGAATAACTCTTTAACCAATTGGTTTTCTTTATAAATTGCTTTAAACTTCAGATTTTCTTTCTGGGAAAGTATGAGTGTGGGTGTGTGGTGAAGAGTGTATCTTCCTTATATTTCCTTTTATACTCAATTTCTTCTAGTTCCAAACTATTTGATGTGAATTGAAAAGTTTTGCCTCTGGGTATATTAATTTATTTGAAGCATACTCAGCAATATTATGGAGTATTTTAGGCTGTGTTTAGCCCATTTAATTAATTAACAATCTATTTAATACAACTTACCTTCCTTGTCATTATAATCCTTAAAAAATATCTTCTAATTTATTTAATTTTGGTGTATGCTCAAGACAATGGATCACAATTGGTTGTTCCAGGGGCTTATTTGATTGTTTGGGGACCTCTCCTAATAGGAATTAGGGGTCAATATATGTACCCAGTCCAATATACTAGCTCTCTGTCCTCAGCTCAACTATATTTAATGAGGTATTGGAATAATTTAAATATTTGTTGTTTGTTTATGGGCCACACCCTATGATGTTCAGGGGTTACTCCTAGTTATGTGCTCAGAAATTGCTCCTGGCTTGGGGGACCATATAGGATGTGGGGGTATTGAACAGGAGTCTGTCCTAGGTTATCCACTTGCAAGGCAAATGCCATACTATTACACCACCACTCTGGCCCCAAGGAATATTTTTATATCTTTACAGCTTATTTTTCATATTTTTATTATCACTTATTTTATAATGCATATCATGTGTACAAAGACATATTAAAAATGCTTAGCAAAACCATATTTGTCACTCAAATTAAAATACACAGAATACTTATTTTATCTACACTTATATTGATACAGATAATTTAATGTTTCCCAGCATTTACAATGTATAAAATATAATAATCAGTGTTACAGAAAACCATTTTACAGTAATTGCTGAATTTTTCATTTAATATGGGATTAATTATTCCTCAAATAGGAAGTTTTTATTTGAAAAAAAAATGCTCAGGAGATAGAGAAGCCAAGAAGAAAAAGACATAGCTTTGCTTTTACCAAATACTTCTAAATTCCAACCTTTTTTATTTATCTAGTGAAATACAAATGTAGAATATTTTGCTTCTCTTTATATTAATTTTAGTGATTATTCCTATACCTATGAAACTATTTAATTACAATATGTGCATGGGTTAAAATATGTTCTACAGCTTATATAGATAGTGAGCCATTTATTTTGCTGAAAGAAGAATAAGAATTCTCAGAGACTTTCATTTTGACTCCTTGGGTGACACCTTTTCCAATCAGCAAGATTTGAGATAATATAAGTCACAAAGAAGTTTTTGAAGCATATCATACAATGATGGTTGGGTCAGTGATGACACTGCCCCTGAGAGATTTTATTTTATTTTGAGAAGATAAAGCCTTTACAAATGAAAGTAAAAGGTTATGTATCCTTTTGCAGACATTCCGACACATGTCTTTAAATAGAGTGCCTATGAAAGGTAGAACCAAAAAGTTAGAAACTTTCAATGGAGCACATACTAGTGAAATAAATAAATATACCTATTTGTATTAAAAAGTGGGATACTGGGGCCAGATGGCAGGGTGTTTTGGAACTTGCCTTGTGGGCACCTAAGTTCAATCAAGGCAGGACATATGGTTCCCCTGAGTCTGCTAACAGTGATCTCTGACCAGAGAGCCAAGTGTAAGCCCCAAGTACCACTGAATATGATTCAACCCCCAAGTCAGTGATTTTTCTTACAATCACTGATTCTGCATAGAGTTTAGCTATAAGAACTAGAAAATTCTTGTCTCAGTAAGAACTCAATTTCAAATATGCAGCAGTCTGACATATAAATATGTGAATGCTCTTCAATCTGTTTCAATGATTTTTAAATGACATTCCTTTTATATGTATTATAGATTCATTGAGCAAATATGCACCCAAACATACTTGGATGAGCATCTACTTTTTATAGAATAAATACATTATTAAGCATCTCCTAGGAAATATACTATTCCTGTCAATTGCAGGCTACTGTTACCTTGGGATAAGAAAACATTTGAAAATTGTTTTCTTGGGGTTGGAGCCTTTTTACAATGAGTAAGGTGGTTGCCTTGCATGTGGCTTAACTAGGTTTGCATCCCATATGGTCCCCTGAGCCTGCCAGGAGCAATTTTAGTATGCACTCAGGAGTAACACATGGGTGATACTGGGAGTGTCCCCAAAACCAAAAATCACAAATTTTTTGTTTGTTTGTTTGTTTGGGACACACCTGTTTGATGCTCAGGGGTTACTCCTGGCTAAGCGCTCAGAAATTGCCTCTGGCTTGGGGGGCCATATGGGACACTGGGGGATCGAACCATGGTCCTTCCTTGGCTAGCCCTTGCAAGGCAGGCACCTTACCTCTAGCGCCACCTCACTGGCCCCTCAAATTGTTTTCTTGTTAAATATTTATTAATAAAAATGTGTGACGAGGATTCAAGTCAATCAAAATTAAATAAATTTTAAGAAAATACATTTTATGAATGCTGTTTTAATTTTGAGATTGCAATTTTTAAATGAGGTCATATTTCTCATTTATATTGGTTACACTTTTATCACATAAATTTACTGCTTCTCTTTTTTCTTTCTCTTTATCCTTATTCATATATCTCTACCAAATCCTTTTCTTCCCAGTGGATATTACAACATTAATACAGAAGAAATGCTTATAATGAAGGTTCAAACATATAAAATGCATAGGGGATTATTATCTTTTAAAATTTGTTCCATATATCAAGATAATTTGATAAAATGAATTTAAGTTGGGATATAGGAATGTGTATCCTTATTAAATACTGTAAGTAATTATACATATATAAAAATTCTAAATAAGAAGACCTCTATTTTTTTTAATTTAACTTAACCTAAAAAGTAATTTGAGTGCCAGGAAATTAGCACAGAGCATTGAATTGCATTCTTTGCATGCTGGAATTCTGGACTTAATACTCAATAAAACTTGATTACCAAGTACCTCTGGGAGCAAAGCTAAAACTCAACAGCTCTAAAAAATAAATTAACATTTTTATTAAGTAACAGGTATGCATGTGTTTTTCATAATTTTTAAAATAATACATTTCAGAGCCAATACAAGTGCCTAAAATATGATTATTATGTATTATTTTATTAACTTATTATTTTATACATTATAGTCTTTATACATTACATTTCTCATTAGTATATTATCCCTTGCTTGTTTTTCATGTGTCATATTACAAAGTAAAGTACATTTCTAAGATCAGGAAAAGTTTCACTTGATTCATTATTACACTGAATATGACTGATATACAAGATATGCCAACATTTAGAGAGAAATCTCTGATTTTATCCCATTTATATTTCAAGTTCTATATTATTACCTCAGAAGTTTACTTTACTTTGCAAGGAAAAGAGATGAAACATCTATCAATTAAAATGCATTATTTTCCCAGAGGATTGTTAGCTGTTATTTTGTTCTTGGGAAAGACCATTACACTACATTAAATGTATTACAGGAAATACATGAATGATGTGCAGTTCAGGCCAAAGAGCTCTCTGGATACTGGCCATGTGTCAAGGCTTTTTGTCTACAGAGACAGAATTGATAAACTGTCACTTATAGTTTCGTAGTTTAGTGTTGAAACATTGACCCCACTATCACCAGACAGACCAAATGCAAGTGAAGACAAGAAAAGGAAAGACATAAATGTGATTTGTAGAGGACTTCTTTACAACATAATTTTTTTGCATTCTGTTAGCAGAGTAAAAACTTCTCTCTCATGTTTAATTAAGCAAGAAAGTATATAATTAAATACTAACATGTTTAATTATCAGAATTTCTTGGAAAACATATACAATAGAAATCATAGTTTCTTCTTAAAGATTTCTTATTAATAGTTAATTTTAAGAAAAACATGTTATGATATCTTCTCTCTGCATCAGATATTCTTAGAATCATTAGAGAAAATGAGAAGTCAAATAAGGGTGGAACGAGGAGAGGAAAAAGGGTAGGGAGAAAGGAGGAAGAAGGAAAATAAAGATTAAACATACCTTATTGAGAGCTTTTTTAAAAGTTAAAATAAAGCACAAGATATATTTAGGGCTTCTTTTAGGAACTAAGAATATTCAAATAAAGTTGTGTTTATGGTCTTTTCTTAATATAACCTACCTCAATGCCTTTTTTGAGTTAAGCATTAAGCCTACTTCAATAAAACAGTCAAGTATTTCAAAATAGTCTAGTACATAAAACAACCAACTTTCTCTGGAAAAAGCTGAAATCAGCAGGCAAATACTAAAGAAAAATATGACTGATCTGATCAATAACACAACAGTAAGTAAATGTTGAATGACGAAATGTTCCATTCAAGAAGCAAAGCAGACAATGCTGTCACTATTGCTTCAACCTCATTTATTTGTCAATAACGCAAAGCTCCAGTGGTGATTTAAGTCTAAATACTAGTTTAGAAACTTAGATTCTTCTTCCTGTTTTGACTCCTTCCAAAAGCACAAAAGCAGCTTCTTAGGATGAAGGGAAGTTAGATGCCATGAGTTGGCTCTGGATTTGGATTGCAATAAAGGTTGTGTTGTTCTTTGTTTCCTATAAAATAATTTAATAAAAGAAAATAACCCTAAGTAACCCAAACCTCCTATCTATCTATATTTGGTTATATTTGGAATTTTAAATAGAATATAGAGATAAATAGTTTAAGTTCATCATTATAAAATTAAAGATATTTAGTCTGCTCTGAAGAACTGTTTCATAAGAGTTAGAAAGTTTTCAGATACTCTGCATATAATATACAATACCCAGTAATCTCATTCAAACAGACTCTTTTTCTTATTCCAGGAGCCCCACAAATACATTCTAATAATACAGTTATGGTGCTGTTTCATTGTTTTTATTTCTATGACTTCTCGGATTTTGTATAGTTTTTTTAATTTTATATTGCTGGACAGGGTCTTCTGTCTTTTTCTGATTCAAAGATAAAAAAATCACGATTAGATAGTACTATTAATCAATATATTCATTTTTTACTATAATGATCTCTAGAACACTAAAATCTGTACCAAACAGAAACATAATAAAGTCATTAATGACAAACTCACCAAATATACATTTTGTAGAGGGGCAAGAGAAAATTTGTCACCATTCTGGATTCTTCTTGGACAAATGAAGCAAAATCATTAACATCGGGTATATTAGTAGGAGAAATTTGTCAAATGTAAATGCAAATTTTGAAGAATTCAAATAGTTGTAAACTTGGTGAGAAGAAAGTACAGTGAGGGTTTGTTTTAAAAACTAAAGAAGATCATGCAGTCATCAAGGAAAGAGGAACTAAATTGATAAAGAGGGGGTGAGCTTATTGAATAAATTCTTCCCATAGATCAAAAATGGGACATCTTTTGAATACCATGGGACATTGGGATACTTATACCATCATTTGTGGTTCATTAAATTCATCAACTTAAAAATTACATTGCTTTATTTGGTCAAATATTTAATTAACAACTACCTAATCTGATGGTTGGAAATGTCTGCCTTTGGCCAGGCTGGTATTTATGATACTGCTATTAACATCTGCTTTCCCAGGACTGTACTAGACTGAAGCTCAGTGTATTTGTGATGCTTAACATTTGAAAACAACTGCTCCCAGTATTAGGTTGTTTGCAACATGAATATATATGTGTATATAACATATATTTTAATACATACAAACGATTATTTATGCAGCTAAGTGATTTCTGAACAAGTTATAAGGTACATCATTTGGCTTCACATTTAATGGTTTAGTGAAGGTGCACAATTCCATGTCTACGTTTAACTTCCTTTAATCTTTCACCAGTATATTCAAATGTCAAAGACGGCTTCTGTCCTTCCAGTACAGAGATAGCTTCAGTGCTATTTATTTGACTAGCACTACCCACAGACTTAATATAAATGGGAATGAATTTTAGGTTGACAACAGAGATGTCACAAGCTCATTGGGCCTTTTAACTTTATGATCATCTGTGAGAGGCTCTTGGTAATGTTCACTATGAACACTAGATCACTATGGACACGTGTCATTTAGCTATTCATTTTATTTCCATGAACTTAACTTTAACTTTCAGTTAGCAGCCTACTACTAAGTCTATAATACAAGTCACTGCTGTCTGAGTCAAGGTCATTCTGTAAATCTTTAAACTGATGACTGTTAAATGCACTTTTAACAAAATGTAGGCATCACATTATTGTTGACCACGTGATGAGTCGCAATAACTTCACAGAAAGAGTCTGTGTGTCTGATGCAGAGGCATGTAAATATATCACTTGGATCAACACAGAAATGATTCAATTCTTTCTTTATAATTATGGATTTTTAAGTCCTGACTAGACCTTGGCTATAATAAAGCTGCTTAACTTTTCAAATATTAGCTCAAGATAAAAAAATAAGTAACAACAATGTCTTCACATCTATTTATTTTCTTTTTTCTTTTTTTTCTTTTTTGTTTGGGAGCTACACTTAAAGGTTCTTATGGCTTACTCTTTTAATTCTGTGTCATGGGCTCACACCTGGCTGGGCTCACTGCAGGAAAAGGGATTCCAAGAATCAAACTCAGGAGAACAGAGCACAAGGCAAGCACACTACTCAATACATGTCTCTCCTGCCTCAAATACTTATCTCTCATAGTGCTAAGCAAAGCTGCCAGTGAGACCACATACTTTTCCAAGATTGCTTCCTAGTTCCTCTCTGCAACTCAATTGATAAAGAGGGGGTGAAATCATTATTATTACATGAATGAGTGCTAGCAGCCATTGGCAATATTATTTGCCTGCTGTCACATTACAAGCCAAGTTGAAAAATTTTGTATCTATAGCAGAATCATTCTATTTTCTATGATAAATTAATAACCCAATCTGAGTCCGTTTTTGGAAACAAAAAGCATAGAGACAATTCCATTTTAGCTGGTGCAACCACAAACTCTTTAGCAAACTCCCCAGTTACACAATTCCTTCACTTTTCTATAATTACAGTCTCAGTTTATATAATTCATCTGAAAATAGTTTCTGTCATAATGAAGTATATTGTAAGTAGCTAATTGTTGTCTAAAACTCTGCAAAAGGTCATTGATTTTGTTATTTATACAGAGGGATTTGTCCTCCCAATGCATTGAATTTAAGTATGCTTTAAGTTATAACTGTGTTTCAAGCTGACACTTTTCAATACCATCGATGCAGAACCATGAAAGAGGCAAATAGGTATACCTTTGAATTCAAACACATTGATCCATTTCTCTAGGAAAGATAAACCTTCTGTATCAATTTTTCTTTGTAGTTATAATTTGTAGAATTTCATACCACTTAAGTCTTAATAATTCAGTGAATGTGTACCACCAGAAATATGATTATTTTGCTTTGATCGCTATTCTAATCTTTCATATTAGATTTGGAACATTTTGAGAACTTTTCTGTGTGCTGTAATTTCTTTACTCTTTATCTGAGATCATTCTGAGAGATTTTGGTTTTACATATATGAATGAAAGCTTGATTAGAGTTATTATCTGTATTTTAATACTCAACAGCACACTCTCTGATGTGTCTTGCAAAGAGAAACCATATTTCATCATATCTACATAGTATGACTGTTGTTGATTGTCATTTATACAGAGAACATGAAATTATTTACAACACCAACACTGACAGCTTACTTAGCATTGTCTATGTCCTGTATACAGACTTAAATAAAATATTTAAGTATATATAAGTGTACTCTTATATGTACCACCCTGACATTGTATTGCTCTTCCTTGATTGTCCCTCAAAATTTACATCGTAATTACATTTGCCATAATATAAATGCAATAAATTTTACTCCTAGAAGTAAACCAAAAATTAAAATTATTAATCTTTGATCTTTATGTCAATACAAACAATAGTTCTGACTAAGATATGTTGATAGTAAAGCAGATAATGAACTTACCCCTTATATGACCAATCTTTTCAACCCAGTAATCTATATTATTTTTTTTTCTTTTTGGGTTATACCAGGTGACACTCAGGGGTTTCTCCTGACTACGCTCTCAAAAATAGCTTCTGGCTTGGGGGACCATATGGAACTTTGAGGAATTAAACTGTTGTCAGCCCTATGTTAGCCGTGTGCAAGACAAACTCCCTACCGTTTGTGTCACCACTCGGTCACCTCTATATAGTCTCTTGGGAGCCTGACGAAGTATTCTTTGAATGAAGAGCTAGTTCTATGCACACTGGATTTTCTTAAACCCAAACAAAAAGCAATGTTTCATGAGAACACAGGGCTTAGCAGGCCAAACTAGCACTTATAGAAAAGACTCTTCTAATTATCTTGGGAAAGATCATTTTGAATTGCTTGGGCTAATTAAGACAGCTTCAATTAGGAGCTACTAAGATAATAGAGTGGGTAAGGCCTCTGCCTTACATGATGTTGATCTGGGTTCAACTTTCAGGACCTCATATGGTACCTCATTTTCAATAAATTAAAGTTAAAATAATTTAAAACATTGTAATTGATTGCTGAAGATAAGATGATAAGAAGGAGGAAGATGTTACTCGTTTTGTCTGTTGACAAAAGCATTGTCTGAAACCTAAACTAGGCTGACAACATGAATAACTCTGAAGTAAAAAGGAGCAAAAAGGAACCTGAAAATCCATCAAGATGAAGAATTCCAGGTACAATCAATGAATATTCCCTTGGTGGGGGGAGTTTGGCCAGGAATATCAAAACAAAGGCTACAAAAATAATTCCAAAAGAGACTCAGTATGGAAATTTTCATATATAATCAGGAGCGATTTTATATACTACCTTTTTAGCAATGGCCCAGGAGATTTATTAGGACATTTCTTGGTAGTGAAATCATGCTGCCACTGGATTGGACATTATAAATCATTTTGGAAATATATTAAATAGAACTTTTAAATGATTCAAGTGGTCAGCCATATCTATTTTCCACAGCTATTGTCATGTAAGAAACAAAACAGCAGCCCAGATTCAAAGGTTCTAAACTAATCTCAGAAAAAATGCAAGTCAAGACACCAAAACTCTCGGTCATGCCAGTCTTTGGGCCAAAACCTTTGGGGTGCACGTACTGGGAACCTCTCCCTGATGAAGCCCTTGCAGTAATACCTATATCCCATATAACTACCATGCCAGGGACCCAACGTTGCTGCTTCATAATTAATCTCTGCAGAGATGTCAATTGGTTGGTGAAAAGTTTCAGTTACACTTGTTTTAGGCTGAGAACTCTGGGACCTTCTTGGAGTGTGGGTGGCCATCCTTCTCAAACAGTCATACTGCTAGAAGCCCCAGCAGCCACAGCAGCATACCAATCACTGACACACACATGAAAGCCTTGGTCTAGTTTCACAGCTTCACCACTAATCTGGAAAGATTCAAACTAAACCAAACTGCTGAGACTAAGAGGCCCAATTCTGTGAATACTGGCATTCCTGGAGCTAGCTGTTAATGTGCTAGCATGACACCTTCAATTTTAACAATAATAAGCAATCCTGCACTGGACATAAAATTAGATGAAAAAGTACCATAGAAGACAACTAAGCTCAGAATATCTGGGTATCCTTGTGAAATACAATAATTTACATCATTTTTGACAGTTGCAAAGATGTAATTTATTTTATTTTTTTCAAATTTTATTTTATTGAAACAATTGTGATCTACAGAGACTTTCATAGTTTGATTTTAGATATACAGTGAATCAGGGTCATTCAGACCACCAGTGTCAAACTCTCTCCACTAATAGTCCCCTGGCCTCCCAGTATAATAGATCCCTTCAAGTTTAGCTTGTTAAAGTTTAGGTCTCTTGATTTCTTTGTTGTTGACTTTGGCTTATTTAGTCCTGTACTTATTTTTTTCCCCATCCCATGCACTTGCCCCCTAGTCCCCAGCCTTTCTTTATTCCTTTCTTCTTAGTTTTATAAAAAATTTGTAGGAATATGTGGTAAAACAAAGTCATCATGTATCAAGGTTTTATGAAAAAGGTAGGAGCCCTATTTAAAAAATAAGAAATAAAAATTAAAGGAAACTGAAACAAAAATAGGGTGTGTATATGTGGAAATGTTTTGTTTTGTTTTGTTTTACATAGGTACAGCAAAAGATGGGCAAAATAGAAAATGAAAAATCTTTCGCCTATAAACAGGGAGACCTTACCCATGAAACATTCTGGTATAAGTCCAACTACAGGCTCTGGTTATACTAACATATCTAAGCCAAAGACTTTCTTTGTGATTCCAGTAAAAGTTCTTCTCAACCAGTATTGTCATAGTCAGGTTTCTGTAGTTAGAGATCCTGGTTTTTGTACAGATTCTACATCGAAGTCAGAGTGACATGGTGCGTCCTCTAATTTCAACTCACTGTTAGGTGGCAATGCAAGGGACCCTGCCCATTGAAAGCAAGATGCTGCTGTTACCAAGTCTTCTTCCATTGAATTTTTTTCAGCTACTTTGCTGAAACAAGCAATTAAAAATCCATTATTGTGTGTGTACTAAGGGGACAAGCTTGAGGATTGGTGGGAAACTTGGGATAATGATGAAGAGAAAGTCATACTTATTGTGGGCCTGATATTGGAACATTGACTGTCTGAAACAGCTCTATTATCAACAACTTTGCAAACCAAAGTTTTTAAATAAAGTTAAAAAAATAATTACATGATTAGAGTGATAAGTGAAACAAATTGATAAATGAGTGAATTTTTCCTACCATCACTCAATATCCTCATTATGCTGAAGTACTTTAGACTTCTCTAAGCAGAGTATACAATTTTGTAATCATAACTTAATTGGCTCTGTATCAGATTTGCTTCAATTTCCACAAGCTCTAATTTAGAATTAAATAAAGAATATATTACACATTTCAGGACATCACATATCAATTAAAGTATACAAATATATTTTCAGGGGCCGGGCGGTGGTGCTGGAGTTAAGGTGCCTGCGCTAACCTAGGACGGACCGTGGTTCGATCCCCCGGTTCCCCATATGGTCCCCCGTGCCTACCAGGAGCGACTTCTGGCGAATAGCCAGGAGTAACCCCTGAGCGTCACTGGGTGTGGTCCAAAAAAAAACAAAAAATAACAAAAAAACAAACAAAAAAAACAAATATATTTTCAATGTTGCTTTTAAATGATTTTAAATGATTTATATACCAAAAATAACTCTATAATGGGACTAGAGCAGTGGCACAGCAGTAGCACATAGCGAGGGCCACGGTTCGATCCACTGGAGTCTCATATGCTCTCCCAAGCCAGGAGTGATTTCTGAGCACATAGCCAGAAGTATGCCCCGAGCATCACAGGTTGTGGCCCAAAAAAACAAAATTCAAACCAAAACAAAAAAACAAAACTTTATAAGCAGGGTCGGAGTGATAGCATAGTGGTAGGGCATTTTCCTTGCACAAAGCTATGCAGAACTGACCTGGGTTCAATCCGGTGTCCCATATGGTCACCGGAGCCAGGAGCTATTTCTGAGAGCACAGCTAGAAATAACCCCTGAGCGTCACCGTGTGTGACCCAAAAAACAAAAAAATAAACAAAAAAGAATAAGTGCAGAAATGCTAGCTTAATTCCATGGGAAAAAGATAGGTTAACTCTTATATTTCTAATTTTATTATTAACACAGGAATCAAAACCAGAAATATTAAAGTATGGTCTGACTGAAAGTGCTTTATAAATAAAATTTTAAACCAATGGAATATATACAACAGTTAATTTAACTTTTCTTGGTTACATTATGAGAAGAGTAAATATATCTTACCAAGGTTATTACCATTGATAAATATAATATTTTATCAATACTTGATGTAAATATTATCTTAATTAATATATACTTTGTTGGAGGTCACTCATGTTCTCAGGTCTTACTCCTGACTCTGTGGTCAGGGATCACGTCTAGCAGACTAAAAAGGCCATATAGTAAACTGGAATTTGAACCCAGGTAATCCATATAGAAGGTAAGGACCTACAATTGCTCTTGCCCTTTTGCATATTTCCACATGTGCTTGCATGTAAATAAAGTATGTTTAATGCTTCCAGTAATAATTGAAACACTATATTAATTTTCTCTTAAGATGACAGATATGGTTATTTCTGTAATTTTGCCAAGATTCTAACTTTCCTATATATCATATGGGTATCAAATTTATATTATTTGATTTTCTTCTGAGTACTACATTAGATATATTAAGTTAAAAGCTGGAAATATATTTGGTACATGAAGAGATATTATAGGGGTTTAGGAGTTTTTCCTGTATGTAGCTGACCCTGGTTTGATCACTGGCAAGGTACTACTTGAAAGCAGCTAGGAGTGATCACTGAGTGCAGTCAAGAGTAAACATGGAAGACAAACAAAAAAGCAAACAATAAAATGTCATATGCAAAATACAAGTCGAGTATTTTTTGAAGAAAATAACCTTATGCATTTGAAAACCTAACCTTAAAACATATAGAAAATTGCATTCATAAAATGATAAAATGACTAATTAAAAAGCTAAATAAAATAAGTGAAATTTTGCACAAATAATTTACAAATAATGTGGAAATTAGTGCTATTTTAAAATTCAATTTTATTAGTCATTTAAAAATTCCAGTAGAAAACCAGTAATTCTACTAAATATTTGAAAGAGTTAAACCAAAGGCTCATAATCTCATATACTGGCAAAAAAATGGTTAAAGAAAGAATTTTGGAGAATGTAAAATGATATAACTATTTAAAAAATACTTTTGGATCTAAATTTTTGGAATTATGCTCTACAATGCGTTAAAAATATAGCAACATGGCTCAGCAAATTTCAGGATTTTCAAGAAAGAAAAAAAAGTGTATAGTACTACTAAAACTATTTATTAAAAACAAAGTCCCACTGTTCATTGACCATGCGTATGAGTTAAATGAGGTCCAATAAAGATCAATATCCAGTACCATTTATATTGATGGTCCTTTTCAGTTTCAGTTGATTAAGACCAGTTGGAATGAAACAGTACAATCAGTTTTAATTTTCCTTGGTCAAATGCTGCTATAATAAAATTGTATTCCCTTTTGCAAGATACTATTTATTTTATGTGGAGAATTGCTTCAGAAGAGTTATTGTAAATTAATATTGATTTATTCAGATAACTACCAAACATAAGCTATTATAGTCCTTTTTGCTTTTTCTTCAGTACATTGCACTTTTTCTTCATTTCTACACAGTTAATATACAACCTCAAAAACAACAACTACTTAACTGCTATTATCCAACATATTGACCTTTGTAACTAACATTATTGTTGCTATCTTTATATTAATAATAATTATAAAGTTTATTTGAAATGTTGACTATAGTAGTGATATTTATTTATTGGTAGAGGACTATGTGTTGGGGTTAATCCTAAATTATTTCTAGTAGCTATTTTTTGTGTTTAGTTTCTACCTTCTGCGACTAAACATTTTGTATAGTCTTTGTGCTTTCCTGAAAATTATATATATATATATATATATATATATATAAATTTAGTAAATGTTTAATTTTAGGACATGTATGTATATTGAAAGTAAAGTAAAACAGAACATTGAGTGTTATGCCAAATTTTTACATATAACATTAAAATACATCAAAAAATCAATCCAGGACCAAACATATATATATGATCACTAAGTAGCAGCCTGGGGTGGGGGTATGGGATGCAGAGGGCAAATTTGGTGATGGAAATCACCCTAATTTAATGTTAATATGTACCTAAAATACTACTGTGAAAGATATGTAAGCCAATATGGTCAAAATAAAAATTATATATATAATAAAAGAATCAATCCATTGTAAATTATTAGTTCAAATCACTGTAAATATGTCACTTGTAATTAATATTTGTGACATTTTATTTATTACTGTTTTGGTTTGGGCGTGTCACACTATGCTTAGGTTTTACTGTTCGTTCTATGCTCAGAAATAACTCCTTGTTCTGTACACTTAGAGATACTCCGTACAGACTTTTTAGATTATTTTGGGTAGAAGAATTGAACCTGAGTCAGCCACATGCAAGGGAAATGTCTATCCACTTTATTAATTCTTCACCCACTGAGAAATGACAAATTTTAGTTAATTTATTTTTTTTATTATTTTTTTATTTTATTTTAACACCTTGATTACATACATAGTTGTGTTTGGGTTTCAGTCATGTATTGAACACCACCCATCACCAGTGCAACGTTCCCATCACCATTGTCCCAAATCTCCCTCCTCCCCAACCACCCCCCGCCTGTACTCTGGACAGGCTCTCCATTTCCCTCATAGGTTCTCATTTTTAGGACAGTTCATAATGCAGTTATTTCTCTAACTAAGCTCACCACTTTTTGTGGTGAGCTTCCTGGGGTGAGCTGGAACTTCCAGCTCCTTTCTCTTTTGTGTCTGCAAATTATTATTATTGCAGGAATGTCTTTCATTCTCCTTAAAACCCATAGATGAGTGATACCATTCTGTATATTTTTTGAATAAATAGGAAGGCAAAATTAAATGTTAACTAAAAAATAAATGTATATATAAGTGGAAAATTTAAAGTGTAAGCAAGAATCTTTTATTAATTTCCATTTGGAAATGATATTTGCTCCTGAAAGTGTCACATTTTTAGTGTTTCTACTCAAACATTTTAAATAATATGTGGATGTGACAGTTATTATATATTATCTTAATTTATTATAGTAATATTTGTTTCTAACTACTGTCATTTCAAATTATGAAAGTACTTTTGAAATTGCTTTTTTTTTCACTTTGCAAACCAAGGTGCCTGGACAGATGAAAGAGAGACCTCCAGGTTCTGATACAAGATTATTTTGTTTCTATGTGTTTCTTTTAATCACCTCAACAGGGCTCTCAGGTAGAATGTAAAATTCAACATCAGATATTCAGAAAGGAACATGAAAGCCTAAAAGGTAACCAAGGTGCGTTTCCTAAAATGCCCAGCTTAGTATATGGCAGGAATGCAATTTTATTTGTCAAATTTTAGATCAAAACAAATAAATTATTTCCATCAACAATTAGATTTGGGTACTAGGTGATGGAAAATAAATGTATATTGAAACTTCAAAGAGAAGTAGATACTCTATGCTGTTCATAGAGTTTATATGTATAATTGTTGAAGAAATGATTTATTAAATATTTATTTTCTAATAAAATTACAAATATAAAATATATAATTTATTATTTAACATTTTTGTTTAGCTTAAACTCTGTAAGAATTACCAGGGTTAAAGTGGTAGCATAGTGATAGCCTTACACTGGGCTGATTCAAGACTGATGTGGGTTCGATCCCTGGCATCCCATGTGGTCCCCCAAGTCTGAGGCGATTTCTAAGCAGAGAGCCAGGAGTAACTTCTGAGAATCACGTAATATGGCCCAAAAGATCAAAAAATTGCCTATCTTTTTTCAAAATATATAATATATTCTATATTTTAATTATATTAATTAAATCAAAGTATTGTATGTGAATAAATTTAAATATATTTATTTCTACCATAGAATCTGAAGAGTAATTTTTTTTGTTTTGTTTGATCCATACCCAGAGATACTTAGGGTTTACTCCTGACTCTATATGTTTTTGTCAATCCTGCTTATGATTGGGGGATCATATGCGAGGCAGGGAGATCCAACTGGGTTAGCCGTGTGCAAGGTAAACTTCTAACATGCTGACTATTTCTCCAGTTGTTATGGAATGATATTTCAATATTACAGTTACCACTTACTGTATAAGAGCTCAAAAATATGAAGATAATTAAATAATAAACAACTAGACTTCTCTAAATCATAAGT
>PVKC010002256.1:0-44514 GCA_004027635.1 Crocidura indochinensis
CCTTCCTTTTATAGTTAATGTGCATTTGGCTGCCTGAATACTGGAGAGTCATTTTATTTATTTTTAATACTTGAAGTTCAATATTGTAACTGGTATTTGCTTCATGTTAGAACTTTCTGTGTTTCATGTTTCCATAGCATCTTTTATAATATTAGTTTACCAGGAGAAAGATCATGCATTTTGTTTTTGAATGCACTTCTGTTTCTTTGTGGGAAGAGTGGTGATAATCTTTAATCCTGATTATCCTTAAATTAAATTGCATTTTTAACACTTCCAAAAAAATAAATAAAGGAAACTAGCACCATCGAACCATGGATGTCACAAATAAAGGTTCAATATTGTTAGCTAATACAATGTTACCTTTCATTATTATTAGTTTATGGCACAAAGACGCCTCTTGCTATGTGAAGTAAGTCAGAAAGAAAAGTACAAATACCAGATGTCCTCTCATATGCAGAGCATAGAGAAACAAAGCAAAGGATTAGTCCCCAGTGAAGATAAATCCTAATGTATGGTCAATAGCATTGTGACCTGAATATGCCAAGGGTGAGGGTAGACTTAGGGAGAGGAAATTGGGAAAGGACTTGAGCCACACATGATGTGCTTAGTGTCACCCACCCCATCTTCCTGTATAAATTTACCTGATAGTAAGACCTGCCCATTTCCGGGAAGGGTCTTTGGGAGGTATCAAAAGGTTTGCCTCAGGGGCAGGAGGATGGATTGAGAAGTATTCAGGAAGAGAGAAGCAGAGGGTGTTAGCAGGAGAGACAAAGTTGAATGCAGGGCTGATAATGGATCTGGCTTGAAAGGTTATGATAGGCCACACATGTTGGTCAGGGCCTGAATAAAGCTGATGTTTCCTGAAACCTGACTGCTGTGGATCATTTCCCTGCCACTATCCTGGACCCTTAGACCCGGTGGCTGAAGAGGGTTGAAGGTGCATGGCCTGGGCTGGAGGAGAAAGGCCGCACCCACCATCCATCCCATCACCATCCAGCCCCATCCAGGGCTGTTTTACAACAAAATGGCAGCCCCATCCAGGGCTGTTATTCAACACTGTATTTATATCTTAGTTTAAGTTGTCATAACAAGGTGCCACAGATTAGATGGCATCTAATTATTTCTCATAGTTATCTCAGCTAGAAGCCAAGATCAGGTGCCAGCATGTTCGGATTCTTGGTGAAGATCCTTTATAGATGACTATTCTCGTGACAGAGAAAAAAGAGAGGGAGCAATCTCTGTTTCTTATCCTAAGGGCACTAATCCATTTCATGAAAGCTCCACTTTCATGACCTAATTTAATTACCTCTCAAGACTCCACCTCTTAGTATAATTGTATTGGGGATTATGATTTCAATACCTAAATTCTTTTCTTTTTTTGGGGGGGGCACACCCAGTGACACTCAGGGGTTACTCCTGGCTATGCGCTCAGAAGTTGCTCCTGGCAGGCATGGGGGACCATATGGGGAACCGGGGGATCGAACCGCAGTCCGTCCTAGGTTAGCGCAGGCACCTTACCTCCAGCGCCACCGCCCGGCCCCTCAATACCTAAATTGTATACACACTCATTTTATAGCAACTTACAACTTTTCACAGAATTTATGATTACAAAAATAATAATTATTAAAAATTCTTATTCATAATTACATATTTTATTATTATTGAGCAAGATGACTTTCTGGATTTAAAGCATTTCTCCAGTTGTCTAAGATGCAGTTACATTTGAAAACTATTGGGTTTTCAAATCTTTTTTGTAATATGATTAATTTTTTTTTTTTTTGGTTTTCGGGTCACACCCAGCAGTGCTCAGGGGTTACTTCTGGCTATCTGCTCAGAAATAGCTCCTGGCAGGCATGGGGGACCATATGGGACACCGGGATTCAAACCAACCACCTTAGGTCCTGGATCGGCTGCTTGCAAGGCAAACACCGCTGTGCTATCTCTCCGGGCCCCATGATTAATTTTTTAACTGATAAAATGGTGAAGCATTTTCCATCACCAGAAAAACCTGCAATAGACTATTGTTAAGGTGTTGCAATAGACAGCCTATTGTAATTCTTCCTTGGAACCTCAGTAAAAGATCAGTATGTGTGAGATGGACAAATGTGAACTCCCCTCTTGTTATAGAAATGACTCATTCAAACCAGCAATTTTCTACATCAGAGAAGATATCAGACAATGGTTAACTCAATTAGTCTGGTTTTTAAGTCCTTGCTTTATCACATTTTGCATTACCTGCTTACTTCAGATCTTTAGCTTTACATTCCTTCTATACCTATATAAGGAAATTATTGTGGGGGCGAAGTAAATTCATTACTGCATGAAAGTTATGCAACACAGTTCTCAGAATAAAATTAACATTAATTCATGAGAACTATATTATATAAAAAATCTGTGATTTCCTGGAAATACTAATAGCACTATCAAATTGTGTATGTTTGTGTGTGTGTGTGTGTGTGTGTGTGTATGTGTATGTAGGTCTGTTCTGAGAAATATTACAGCCTAGAAAGGGGAATGTGCTGACAGCTACATCCGTTAAGAGTGCTAAGACCCCCAAATGTTTGGGAATAACCTTGCCATATGTCCTTCCCTTCCTGCTGGCTAGCCTGGCAAACTTTTTAGAAGTGAATGTGGGACCTAAGGTGGAGGCCTAACAGTGGCCAAATCCCCTTTGGCTGCTATATATTTAAGACCACAGCTTTCAAGAAAATTCTAGTGATTAGGAGGTTTAAGTTTCAGAGGGCAGAATGGGTGTGGGGAATAGGGTAACAAAGGATGACCTAAAGGTCTTTCATTTGAGGAATCTGATAGTGGAGAGGGTCTACTTTGACATTGTCTTCAGGTAGGATATTGCTAGAGGAAAGCTGCAGAGAACAGTTGTTTGAAGGGGAAAAGAGGTTAATTGTTTTAACTTGAGCAGAGTAAACTTGGAAAGTGAGAAATCCTCCCTATTCCAATAGGTCTCTGGTCCAAAACCACACCTGGCCTCGAATCCTTCTAATGATAATCCCCACAGAGTTCCAGGTGTTCAGCCCAGTGACTGATTACAAGCCCTGCCGCGTTCAGAGGGACAAGATGGAGGCTATATATAAATCTGACGAAGTTTCAAAAGGTAAAAAGTCTCATAACTGATTTCAAAAGTTTGCACTGCTCTGGGAGATCTCAGAAGCTTTTTGTTTTATGCCTTGGCCGATTCCTTTATTTTTCTTCCTTCTTGGAAGACAAGGAAGAGCCACGGCCACAATTCCTCATCTGTGAAATGGGGTGAGATTATCAACCCAGAGGGAACTCATCTGTGAGAAGCACCTTTGAAGGCCCCAGGGTACTATATAGCTCAATGCATTCTGAAGAGTTGGTGCCAGTATTCCCAACAGCCAAGGCATCAGGACCAGCTGACGCCTCAGTTGGTGTTTTCGAGACCAGTTGGGGAGAACTGGTGGTAAGCAACACCTGTGAAAGTTGGTGAGGGTTGCCAGGGAGGAGCACAAAAATGACTGCAGCTGTGGGAGAGGTTAGCAGGCAGCCCTAGAGTCGGGCAAGGTGGTGTGTCTTGGAAGGTGGTGGCTGGCATCCGGCTCTGTTCTCAGGGTCTACTGCAGTCTTTGAACCTCACATATTGACAGGAGGCAAGCACTTGATATTGCCAGGAGGAAGTAAACTCAGAAAAGTCACAAAAGGTGAATGCAGAATTTATCAACTAATAAAATCAACTAGGATGCACTCTGTGAAACATGAGGGAAAATTACAAACTTTTAAGATGGAAGAGGTGTGAAATCATTCTCTTTATTTCCTTGGTTTTAGAGAATTGGGAACTCAGACTCAAAAAGTGTTGGTGAACTTGCCCAAAATTCCACAGTCTTACAGCAACAGAACAAGGAATCAGACTATCAGTGTTTAGAAGTACCTTAGAAAATAACCCAGGCCTGACTCATTATGTAGGAAAGAATTTTAAGGCCTGGAGAAGTGAGGTGGGCTGACCACTTTATATGAATGTATACGGCACAATGTCAACTTCATGCTAAGACTTATCATGTGCCTCATAATTAATTATGGCTCATTTGAGAAATTCCAGTCTGTTCCTGGTAAGGTAATATTCAGAAAATATGCTGTATTTCTTTCTTTCTTTCTTTTTTTTTTTTTTTTTTTGTGCTGTATTTCTAACACCAGCACCAGAGATGGGGCACCAGGGTAGTCTGAGATATGTCTAATGTAATTGATTTCTCAAAGATGTTTGAGATCATAAAGTCATGATTTCAAGCATCTCTGAACCTGGCAATA
Organism: Crocidura indochinensis; assembly: GCA_004027635.1. NCBI lineage: Eukaryota > Metazoa > Chordata > Mammalia > Eulipotyphla > Soricidae > Crocidura > Crocidura indochinensis. Next base: position 4,279 of record PVKC010002256.1, read on the forward strand.
GAGATATTTGAAAATAATTTCATTGCAATCTGCTGTGTACCAGAGTCAGAGTTTCTGTGTGTGTGGGTGGTGGTGATGGTGGTGGTGGTGGTGATAGAGGTAGGGTTGGGGCAGTGAGAGTTGGCAGGCAAGAGGGGTGGAGGTCAAGGTCACCCAAAAGAACTTACTTTTGCTTATGCTAATCTTTGATACAGGCCACAGATACTTGCACACACTTGCCTGCACATAGGCAAGTGCTGTCATGTATGATTGTCTTGTATTTTAGAAACCTTGGGTTAAGTCCCTAGCAAGGAAAAAAATAGATAACCATATTTTTCACTCTTTAAGACACACCTGACCATAAGACACACATAGTTTTTAGATGCTTTCCTCCTCTGCACTCAGGCTTTAGCTCCAAGTGGCATTCGCTCCATATTACCCATTTTTTGGGGGGGAAAAAGTGCATCTTCTGCTACAAAAAATATGTACTTGATGATATAAATAATAGCACAAATTTTAAAAGTATAATTCTCAAATTTTGTTTAGGATTTATTTATTCTCAAGTATTCATTCTCTTAGGTCACGAAAATGTATTAAGATTCTAATGTCTTCAGACATAGCAGACCCCACTCCTCAAGATTTGTTGTTGCTCTTTCAGGAAAAAATTAAGTCCATCTTTCCAACTTGTTCTGTTGTCAATGTGTTAAATCTAAATAGCTGTTTCTGCTGCTGTAGGCTTCTTGGTAATATAAAAGAGAGTATAGACTTTGTGCTTCTCCTCTTATGTTCTGGTACTAACTTGCCCAGAGAAGGTTCAAACGACACCCTGTTGACGAGGAAACAGCAATAACCTGATCTAAGGGCAGGTTGCCCTACCTCATCACCTAATGGTGAGATGATATCAAAAGACACTCTATCCTTTGATCTGTGCAAAAACCAAAATCACTATATATAGAAGACTGACTACAACAACCATGACTGAATAGAACTTCTGGAACCATAAAGACTCTATCCTAGACTTCGTCCTAGGATCTGTCCAAAAACCAAATCTCCAATTATAAGGACTAACTTTGACAACCACAACTGAACAGAACATTTCCTGGCACCACAAAGAAAGAAAGACTTTGGGGTTCGACAATGAACGAATCTAGAGCCTGTAATTGGGCTCATGACAGTATGCTTCAATGGTAGAGACATCTTATATCTCTTAGGCCAACAGAATTTCCTTTTTTAATTTCCCCAATACTTGAAGTGCCTATACAAAAAACAAACAAGCAAATAAACAAACAAAAACCACCATAGCAGCCCCCTCTTTCTTTAAAATTTATATTTATGCTTCTAGATAGGGCTCCTGCCCACTTCTTTTTTAAAATAAGAACTATAGAACATGAATCATCTTTTTCTGCCTCATATTTCTATGTCTTTATACAAACTGAATAAAAAAAAAGTGTTGGTACCAAGACCAAAGCAGTCTCATGAGCACTGAGTAGAAATAAAAACTGATCAGATTTAAATACCCAACTCAAAGCTAATGACAATAGAATCAAGAGACCCAAACCACAACAAGCTATACACCAAAGGGATCTATTACATTAGTAACTGTTATAGTATATATGCTGGGAACAGTGATGGAGGGAGCTCCACTGGTGGTGGGAACTGTCCTAATCCACTCTCACTATGTACCATAAATATAACTGAAAGACTTGTAATTATTGACCTCAATAAAAATTAAAAAGAAATTATTTTCTATAGTCAACTTTTTGCTTTTCCTCTCTTCTTTTTGCATTTGGGAGGGGGGAGCACACCCAGCTGTGCTCAGGGCTCACTCCTGACTCTATGCTCAGGGTTCATTTCAGGTAAGGTTCATGGGACCATATGTGGTATTGGGGACTGAACTCAGGTTGGATATGTGAAAGCAAGCACCAGGGCCACTATATTATCAAATCTGGTGATATCATCTCTTTTCTTTTCTTTTTTTTTTCATAGGAACTCTTGCTCTAATAAGGTACAAAGGTAGGGCCAGAGTGGTAGTACAGTAGGTAGGATGTTTGCCTAGCATGTCGCTGTTAGAGATTCAATTCCTTGTATCCCATATGGTCCCCTGAACCTTCCAGGAGGGATTCCTGAGCACAGCTGTGGTTTTTTTGGTGTTACTATTGTTGCTTTTTATTTTTTGTGTGTTCGTTTGTTTGTTTGGGGGCCACATCTGTGACACTCAGAGGTTACTCCTGGCTATCAAAGCAGTAGCATGGTGTCATAAATTGGAGAAATATGATTTGCAAGGCCTGAGGAACACTGCAGTAAGGACAATATTTTGCTGCTTTTGAACCAGATTTGCTTTTTTTCTGTCTAGCCTGAGTTACCCTGTCACTTTAAAAAAAAATGTGAGGTTAGTATTTCTCCCAATTTGACTAGAAATTATTTTTAATTTTTTATTTCTCTTTTTCATTTTTACTAGGACAACATGATTTACAAAGCTGATCATAATATAGTAATTTCATGCATATAAAGTTCCAACACCAATCCCACCACCAGTGTCCCCTTCCCTTCTCCGATGTCCTTAGGTTCCTTCCCTCCTCAAATCTGACCGCGTAGTAGGCATATAGAAAATTTATTTTATATCACTGTTCCAATAAAACTTAAATAACAATAAAAGTTAATTAAATTATCAATAAAAGTCAATGATTTATCAATACAAGTCAAATTTATTATGTTTTGCTAACTGCTTGTGCCATAGTTTCTTTGAGTTTGTTAACCATCCTCATCATGGTGTCACTAAAGTCATTATTAGGGCATTTACTGAGCTCTTTGGTATTACTTTTGTTTCTGGTAATACTATTTAATTTATTAAATTGTAGGCTTCTACATGTTTTCCCCACTGTTTTTCTGCTGTATTGGGTGTGGGTTTTTGTAATTAGAGATCCCTAGAAGATGCTGAAGGATTAGGCTGAAGGTTGTTTTCTTTTTTCTTTTTTTTTCCTGTCCATTGCCACTAGATGACAGGAAGCATAATTGTGAGTAGTGTGTAATTTGTTGAGTAGATCTTTCAGTATGAGCAGCCATTTGCTTTAGGAACTGTGATCTGGGTTTTTTAATATGACTCAGGTCAAGTATGAAGTTGATGGAAACTGGCAAGATAAGAGAGACTCTGCCTCCCATTTTAGTCCACTGAAATCAGTGGAAGGCAAGTCTCTCATGGAATGGTGGGGTACTATGCAGAGGTCAGAAAGGAACTGTGGTGTGAGCCCTTTATATCAGCTTATCAATTCTATGCCCTTATGTTGCACAGTTAGGTGAAATCATCCAATTCTTTCTCTTTCTGACTTATTCTGTCTTGCAGAATCTCTCATTTTCTTTAATTTTGCTGTACATGTAAAAATTTACTGTAGGGACTGGATTAATAGTACAGCAGGTAGAGCATTTGCCTTGCATGTGGTTGATCCAGGTTTGATCCCTGGCATTCCAAATAGACCCCAGAGCCTGACAGGAGCGATTTCTGATTGCAGAGCCAGGAGTAATCCCTGAGTGCCACCAGATGTGGTCCATAAGCCAAAACAATAAAATTTATTTTAAAAATATCTAAAGAATATTCTATTATGCATTAATGTAACACACTCCTTATACAATCATTTGTCAACTGTCACCTCAATTGTTCAACATATTTGTTTATTACTACTTTTGTTAATTATTATTTATAGTTACTTGCTATGTATATTGATGTTCTCATGATTTCTGTATAGATACCCTGAAGTTAAATTGATGAACTTTATGGTAGTTCTATTTTGCTTTTGCTTTTTTTTTTTTTGTTTTTGTTTTTGGGCCACACCCTGTGATGTTCAGAGGTTACTCCTAGCTATGTGCTCAGAAATTGCTCCTGGCTTGGAGGACCATATGGGACACCAGGGGATCGAATTGTGATCTGTCCTAGGCTACCACAGCCAAATCAAATGCCTTACCACTTGTGCCACCACTCTGGCCCTATTTTTGCTTTTTGCTTTTTTGAAGAAACTTCACACTGTTTTCTGAAGTGGTTGCACTGATTTATAATCTCACCAATCTTGCACAATGGTTCCTTTTTGTGCCTGCTCTTGCCAATATATTTTGTTGTTATTTTTTGTTTTTTGTTTTGTTTTGTTTGATTTTGTTTTTGGGTCACATTCATTGCCAGTATTCCAGGCTCTGCACTCAGGTGTCACTCCTGGTGGTACTTGGGACCATTTGGGATGCTAGTGATTGAATCTGGGTTGGCCATGTGCAAGGCAAGGACCTTTGTACTATCTCTCCAGCCCCTTGGATGTTTCTTTTGATGTAAAGGATTCTTACATTTGTGTGTGATATTTCATTGTGGTTTTGATTTCCATTTCTTTGTTTATTAGCAATGATGATGATGATGATGATGATCTTTGTATACTTTAACTCTTAGTAACCTATATGTCCTCTTTGGAGAAGAATCTATTCAAATCTTCCTCTAATTTTGTGGGGAGAGGGGCTTGGGGTCATATATTGCAATATTTAGGACTTACTTCTGGTTCTATATGCAGAGATCACACCTAACAGGTCTCATGGGAACTAAATGTAGTGCTTAAATAGAATAGACTAGTGCTTGAATAGAATCCACATGGGTTGCATACAAGGCAAGCACCTTACACTTCGTAATTTCTCCCTGCTCCACTTTTGATTGGCTGCTTATTTTGTTGTTGTTAAATTGTTTGAGTTCTGTAGACATATAGATTCCTTATCAAATGTATAATGTGCAGATATCTTCTCCTATTCAGTAGCCTTTTTCATTATGTTTATGTATTTCTTTTTGTTTGTTTGATTTTTTTGGGTTATACCCGTCAGTGCTCAGGGTTATTCCTGGCTCTATGCTCAGAAATAGCTCCTGGCAGGCTCAGGGGACCATATGGGATGCTGGAATTCGAACCACCATCCTTTGGAATGCAAGGCAAACACTCTACCTCCTCCATGCTATCTCTCCGGCCCTATTTATATATTTCTTTTGCTATACAAAAGTTCTTCAGTGTTGTCACTTTTCTTGCTGTTGGGGTTCATTACCCAAAGATCTGTATTTCTAATGATGCTTCCATGGAATCTTCTACCTCTGTTGTCCTCAATGTGATTTAAGGTTTCGAAATTTACATTCTGGTCTTTAAATTTTAAGTTTTTTTTTTTTTTGTATATAGGCTTAAAGAGGGTTCATTTTCATTTTTTGATTTGGAAATACTATTTTCTCAAGATTAATTTAGCTTTTTGAGATAATTTGTGATTTTATCTGAACCATTTTTGGTTAAATATTAGAATTTTGATTTGAATTGCATTAAATCTATATATAATTTTGATCAAGTGCATAATTCTTTTCATCCCTGTACATGGAATGCCTTTCTATTTTTTGTGCTTGGTGTTTCTTGTTTTGTTTGTTTATTTTTTTAGGTCACATCTGGCAGTGGTGCTCAGGGGTTATACCTGGCTCTGCACTCAGAAAACACTCCTGGAAGGCTCAGGGGACCATATGGGATGCCGAGGATTGAACCCAGGTCAGCCATATGCAAGGCAAACTTACCCTACCTGCTGTGCTATCATTCTGGCCCACCTTGCATGTTTTTGTTGTTGTTTTGGGGCCATACCTGCCAGTTCTATGGGTTTACTTTTGATTCTGCACTCAGGAATTACTCCTGCAGTACTCAGGGTGCCACATAGAATGCTAAAGATCAAATCCAGATCAACCAAGTGCAAGGCAAGCTTTCTAGTATATGTCTTTGGCTCCCAGTATCTTGTTTTATTTTTTAATAGTGTTTTTTAGTTGTTGAGGTAACATAATTGCAATTGTGTTTGCATTCATATTTGTGGTGCACAAATTTGTGGTACCTCATTCTGCCCCCTCCACCACAAGAGTACCCACAACCTGCCTTTATTTTCCCAGTATTACTTCTAGCCTGTCTCTTCCTTCTCCCTCTTCAACCTTGCTTGGTAAGCTCAAGTCTTGGTAGTCAAAGTTCAAGGGGTTGTTGTTATTAAGGTACTTTCCACTCTTTTGGATGCCCTTTTTTGTATCTTATAGGAGTGAAATAATTTGGTATTTGTCCTTTTTCTTTTAATTTTGCTTTACATGATGCTTTTTAGCTCCTTCCAAGTTTAATAGTGCTTTGCAGTTTTTGTTATGTCTTTGCATCCTTTGTTATATTTATTGCATTTATTAATTTTTCTCAACAAATTGTAAATGGGATTGCATCCTGAATGCTGTCCTCATTATTCTTTCAAGATATTTAGTGGTGTCTTTAGGTTTTCTATAGTTTTGATGGTATCGCTGTAAATAATGATGGTGTTTCACTTCTTTTCCATTGTGAATTTTTTAGTTTCTTTTGTTATTTTGGCTAAAACCTAAAAAGAAATGGTAAAACTATCAACCTAGTTTTGTTCATGATCTATTTGTTTTGTTTTGTTTTGAGGTCACACCTAGTGGTGCTCAGGAATTAGTACTGGCTCTTTGCTTAGGGATCAATTCCAGAGATACTTAGTGGATCATGTTTGTTCCAGTGATCAAATCCAGGGTGAGATAAGAGCCCTACCCACTGTATTATTTCTCTAGCCACTTGATTTTTATTTTTTAATTAAAATATTATTTAAACACCATGATTTACAAAGTTGTCCATAAAAAGTTGTTTCAGGCATTCAATATTTAAACATAAAATCACACTCCCAATATGATCTTCCTTTCACCAAAGTTCCCAATTTCCCACTCACTCCAATAGCACAAACAAAATGGCAAATGGAATTATCAATATATAAATTAATCCAAAAGAATGTGTGATAATTGCTATATCACAATGGTGTTACTAAAGTCATTGTCTGAGATTTACTGAGCTGGTTGAGCCTTTTATGCCGTTTGCTTATTGTGGACTTCTATGGAACTTTCTCATCAAATTTTCACTGCTCCTACTGGGCTGTGAGTATTATGTAAATAAATAGCCAGGTGCTTCAGTAACTGTGGAACTGGGATGATGAGGTTCAATTGTGGAGTTGAACCATTTGCATGCCGGTGGATATCAGGTATGGGTATGGATGTGGGTTAGGTGAGGGTTTATAATAAATGATCTTTGCTTTGTTGTGATGTTCTTTTATTGTTTTAATCATAAATGGACGCTGAATCCTGTCCAAAACTTTCTATAGCTTTTAAGAGGAAAAAAAAAAAGAAAACTGAGGCCCAATAAGTTACAGTCCAAATCCCAGGGGGAAAAAAGAGACAAGACAGGACTTTGTCTAGGAAAACTGGCCATGGTATTTGAACCCAAGCTCCTTCTCCATAGGTTGGGCCAACACATATGGTGCAAAGCTGCTGACCCTTAATCACATGATTGACTCTTCTGTCATGGCTAACTCTCATCCTGTAATAATCTAGGGACCCACCATTAAATGTAAGTGTAACTCAGGTGTCATCCAAGGGGATTTACTATGAATAGTTTCACACTTTGTCACTCTAGAAATTGGAAGTAGTTAGAGGCTCCTTCCCAGCCAACAACAACAAGCAAGGACAAAGGTCAGTCAAATTCTTTATTATGCAACACATAACCTAGTGATATATATTACAAAGCTTCAAAATATTTCCTGTATTTGTCTTTTGTAAACTTGTGAACCTGATGTTATTATTACTGAAACCAAGTAGTAAAAAGTATATCCTAAATAAATCTTTTAAAAATTTTCTGAATATAAGTACATATGGACAAATAAATTAATCCATAGATTTGTTTTTAAAACAGTCAGTGTTCCCTCACTCCCAACTTCTATCACTTTCCAAGGGTCCCTTGGTCAATTCTGTTTGATTCTGTAGATATGTGTGTAGCTAGCCTCTGACCTGCAGTCTCTTGGCCATTCACATCAAGTCTAGATGTTTCTATTTCCAACTCTATGTCTTTCCACATTTCTCTAAAATTTAAAAATCGTGTCAGCAATTGTATTGTATCCACAACCACTTTTGTCCTTGTCAAACCCTGAATATTTCATCCATGAAAAACTGTTCTTCATTCTTTACAAACTGCCTTAATGAAAATCATTTATAAAATGGGGGAAAAGGGGCAGGAGAGATGATGCAACAGGTAAGGTACTTGCTTTGCATGTGACCAATTTGGATTCCCCAAGCCTCACCAGAAATGATCCCTGAGCACAGAACCAGGAATAATCAAGCACTATTAGATTTGGCTAACTGTGCTCTTGGATTTATAAAAACGGAAAAAAAAAATTAAAGCAGAAAGTTCTGAAAAATTGCCTCAGCCCTTTGCATCTTGTAGAGGCCCTAATATATCCCTTCTCCAGTAGACAGAGAAGTAGCCTGAGGAGGGTTTTGTCCCCAGGATGTGTCTTGAGGGATTCAAGGAGACACATTTTTTGCTGGGTGTGGGTTCTAATCTTCTCTCCCTTCTCTTCCTGCTAACATAGACTACCCACCTCTTCTGTGTCCCTCAAGAGCAAAACATACAGCTCACTGGTGACACTCAGAATCTTCAATGTGGCTGCCTGCAGCATTAGGTCTAGGTAAATAGAAAAGTTGTGGAAGCAGCAGAGCCAGCTGGAATGGAAAATGACTAGGACCTCTGAGTCACTCTCCTCACCATTCACTCAACTGTTCCTTTGGCTGGTGCTTGATTTTCTCTTTGCAAAGCTGTAGATCAGGCTGTCAAATGTATCCTGAACCTGCTTCCTGTATCAGTGAGAGGAGAAAGTAACTGAGTAATTGGAGGGCTTGAAGGGAACCGCCTGTGAGAAAGTAAGCCTAGAGTAGTCTGCAGCCCTGTTGTGCATGTAGCAATGGGTCCAGTACTGGCTGGCCTGTCAACCTAAGCAGACTTGAAATCTAGCACCACATTAGGACTGCAACATTTGGGTTTGTTCACTAAGTCCAGAGTTTGGCACTGGAAATTCTTGGCTTCCTCCAAACAGCTGCACAGAAGCCAGGGCCAAACCCATCTCGTGTTTGATGAGTCATTTTGCGTCAGCATTGTGCGTACAGACATCCTATGGCCTTTCTTTAGCTTCATCATCTGTAGGCTTTTTCCAGAAAATCAGGTACTCAAATAACTAAGCATAGTTTAATGGGCACCTTTGCAGTTCTATGTAAGCAAATGTTAACCTTCAAAGTCTATTTATTTGCTGGCCCTGCTGAAAAGAGGCCTAAGAAACTGGTTTTATTTAAACCAGAAAAGAGAAACAAGAGAACTTGAGCCTAGCAATTCAGAAAAGTACACATCAGAGCAAACTCTTCTTTTGTTAATATCAGGTCAGGGTCATATACTAGAGAAAAATTGGGCAGCAAACAGGTTTTAAATTTTTGAAGTTTTATCATGTTGTCCCTTTAATATTTAGATTTAAAATTGCATGGGAGTATAAAATTTTGTCATTTTAAATATAGATCATCTTATATAAACTTCATAAAACTTTAAGATTGACTTATTTTGACCTTCCTTATAAGGACTGGAAGAAAAGTTAAGAAAATGAAATGATTTGCTTGAATATGATCCCCCAAATAGTTCACTAGCACTTGACTATAGAACCAACATTCTGATTCCAAATTCAGTCTATGTTTTCCCCTGAAAAAATACAACCCTTCTCCCTGAGATATCTTAAATGAAAGCCTGTCTAAATATTTTGAAGAATCCTTCAAACAACCTGTATTTTATGAGTCTGGGAAGTTGGAAATTTGATCTTAAAGGCTCACGTGCCAAGTATAACCACAAGATGGCAGGGTAGCCCCGATGATTGAGAGACCGGCTGCCAGCCCCGCACCAGTAGAGGGCTGTAGTTTCCTGTTTGTTAAAGTGGAAGTGAAGAGAAAAGACAAACAAAACAAAACAATAAAACTTCAGTGTCTGCATTGATGAACTGCAGTGGTGGGAGTCTTGTTTTTCTTTTTCCTTTTTCTTGTTTAAATTAGGCAGTGAGAGTTCAAACAAACAAGTCTCCATTTTCACCTCTGTGTTTGCTTTTGGAAGCAGGAGGTCAACTCCTGGGCCAGCCGCCTAGCCTACATTATTCATCTGTCCAGCTCCAACTTTGAGACAAATGTGAAGAAATGAAGTAGCTTCAGTTGAGGGCAAACAGTGTTGTTATTGTTACTGGTGATGGTTCTATTTGCCAACAAACATAAAAACATACTTTGGAACCCAACATGGGCTTGTCAGAGGGGACTTTTGTTCCATGTTTGGGCTGGGATACTTCCAGATAGAAATCAGGCTGGCATTTGAACTTCATGAGGCAGGGAGAGAACGGCACACAGCAGCCACTGACCCAAAAGGCCAGGCTGTCAACTGCAGTTTTCATCTGGGTGTTGTTTGTTCATGCGGCTCCCAATTGCCAATTGGGGTCACTGCTCTGAATGAATATTAAGAAGAGGCATGCAGAGCATATAGGCTAGCGTGATGAACTCCTTACAAGGGGATAAATTGGCTTTACATTCTGAGATTATAGAAGGTGGACTTCACTTTGAGATTGTTGGCAGCACTTTTAAGATCTATCCGGTCCAAAGATTTTTTTCTTTTCTTTTTCCTTTTGTTTTCTTTCCTTTTCATTTTTCTTTCCTTTTTTCTTTTTCTTTTCTTTTCATCCCTTTGAAGATAAAGTCATCTTTGCTTATCTGTTGGTGAAAGATTAGGGTTGGTAAAGGCACATTAACGCTAGAGTAAGAGACATAATTTATAAGGTCAATCTGCATATTCCTGCCACTGTTATATAAATCAAGCTGAAGGATCTGTCGAGGGCTTTCCCAGTGACTGTCTCCTCCTCCATCCCCTAGACAGGAGAATCAAGCTTGATGATCCAGCTCACTCTCATCTAATAACTATTTGAAAAGAGAATGCAGCGAATTATGACCAGGGCAAATATTATTAAATTTCAGCAGAGCTAAAAGTGCTTTGTAAATTATTTGGAGGCTGGCAGACCCAATCAGTCCTTTTTGTTTCTCAGTGGTCACTCTTGGTGATGCCTTGGAGACTCTATGCTAGGGCGACTATATGTGGAGCAGGGAATCATCAAACCCAGGTCAAAACATTCAAGCAAGTGCCTTAACACTTGTGTTCTCTCTCTGTCCTGTTTTGTGAATGTTAACTTGCTGGCCCACACATCTTTTTTCCAATGCCTCACATTTTATGGTTTTCAATGCTTTTTTAAGTTGAGGAAATGTTGATGTATAGCATTATATTGGTGATTTTTTTTAGTGTATTTGATGGTTCAATACACCAAAAGCATCACATACTTGACACTAGAATTCTAGTTGCAACCCATTACCATACAATTGGTCTTTTCTACCTGGTTTCCCTAGCCCTTCATCTCCTTAACAAATCCACAGATTTGCTTCTATAGTCTAAAAAAGTTTTTGGTGACTGCCTCTGTGTGTGTGTGTGTGTGTGTGTGTGTGTGTGTGTGTGTGTTCATTTAATTTACTTATCCACCACAAATAAATGCAATTGAGCTTTAGAAACAGAAAGATATCGATGGCCTAGACCATCTTGCAATCTGAATTTTAAAAAACTTTCACATTTATTTCAAAACCTTATTTCAACCTGTCATTGACTTCATGACCACACAGAAACCAGATAGAGACAACAAAGAAAGAACTTGTACTTCTGACCTTCGAATTCATTTGAGTTTCAGTTCTAACTATTGCGTCTTCTAAATCTTAACTGATTCTTAAGAGTTTAGAAGTTCAATTTCTAGCATTCAGCCTCAGATGCAAATATATTAGTGATAAAAGAATGGAAGGTATTCAATAAAGCTGAGGCTGACTATTCTTTTTATTTCCTGAAAGATGCCAGATAATAAATATTTAAGTCTGTACAAACTGTACAGTCTCTGCCTGTCATAACTCATATTTGCAATTGCAGTATGAAAGCAGCTGCAGAAGATGAGCTGATGGTGAAGATGGTGGGATGTCCAATACTGTATGATTACCAAATATGAACAGGAGGAGGACCAGATTTGGTCCTTGGGCCAAAGTTTGGTGACTTCTGCCATAGAAGACTTTATCTCTAGTCCTTGGCATGTTCCAGACTATGCAAAGGGAGATTACTCAATTTAAAATTCAGTTACCTTCACCTATCCTTATAAACGGAGTTCTTAATTTTTTTTAATTATGGATGTTACAATCCTAATAAGGTGATTTATTTGTGTGGCACTCTTATATTTTGTGTTATGCTGTGTGAGCCTGGGTTATAGGCTGTGAACCTCACATGATGACAAGTAGTTTAGTTGAGGAAACTGAAAGGGGAGGAGTGGAGACTGGATTCAAACATGTATTAATACAAATTTTTATTGAAGTAATCTTACATTGTCAAATGCTTTATGTGAGAATCATTATAAAGCATCATATTTATTCAATATAAATTTCTTACTGAAAGTCTAAATTCCCTTTGACTATACATACTCTTCTGCCTTCTTTTCTGGCAACTACTAACTTGGTTTTATAATCTAAATATGTGCTTTCATTTGTTTGGTTTCTTGATATTCGGCATATGATTGAAATCATATGGTATTTATTTTTATTGTATTACTTATTTCACTAATAATTATGTCATTTACATCCATCCATGTTGTTGCCAATGGAAAGACTTCTATAGCTCAATAATATTCCATTGTGTATATAGAAACATTTCATTTTTGGGTCATGCCTGGTGGGGCTCAGGGGTTACTTCTGGTTCTGCACTCAGAAATTACTCCTGGCAGGCTCAGGGGTCCATATAGGATTGCCAGGTATTGACTCTGGGTCGACTGCATGCAAGGTAAAGTCCCTACCTGCTGTGCTATCTCTCTGTCTCCCTCGTCTCATTTTTTTTATCTCATAATCTATTTGATAGGTATTTGTGCTATTTATAGTTCTTGGCTACTGTCATAATGATGTAATGATATTAAAAGTACTAGTATTGCTTCATGTTAGTGTTTTCATGTCACGTAATGCGCTCAAGTCTGTTCTGGAAACCAAACAACTGTGTCACAAACTTTGGGATATCTGACTCAGTATTCTCAGACAGGAATTTTTAAGAGGAAATAACCATTCCAGGGCAAGAAAAGTGTGTTAATAGTCTGAACATGCACCTTGCAAGCAGAAAGCCTGGAATTTGGTACCTGTCACAATGCCTGTGCAAGGGGTGCTCTTCCTGCAATCTGGGCACCACACGATTGTGCTGTGTTGGGCTTACCACAAGCAAGTGTGTGCAACCTCTAGTCATGCAACAACAACATAAAGGGGAGTGGAGGAGTTAGGAAGAATAAATGAAAAATGTAAAAAGAATATGGACATGCCAGAGCTACTGTGTGTTCTACAGTGCAGTGCAGAGCGAATGTGTGATGTGAAGAGATAAGATTTTTAGTTCTAAACTTTAGTTCTCTTGAAGTAACCTCACATTATGGCAAATGTCTACTCCTATCCCACTTCGGCCTGCTATGGCAAATGTCAACTCTTATCCCCCAAGGCTGGGAACAGCCTTGGGTTACTGGGGGGCGGGGGAGGGGGAGGAGAACTTGATCTTTATTCTGAAGAACTTCGTGAGAAGAGGATCTCGAAGCTGCAGTCTGGGCCCAGGGTGCGTCAGTGGGGAGCTATCTGGGACTCCTAAGACCTCACAAATCCCTTACTTCCCTTCTATGGGAAGAAGGCACAGAAACACCGTTTATAAGCTCACATGTTGTTGTTGTTGTTTTTAAGCACAACTAACTATAAAGATGCCACATATATTCTACCTATATTGTAAATTTTTGCAACATCGGTTCACAAGAAGGGGAAGGATCCTTTCTCCAAACTGGACATCAAGGTCGCAGTTTCTTTGGTGACCGTGGAGTTCAGGCCCGAGCTGCAAGGCGGACTGCAAGGCTTTGCAGACCGGAGTCGCTTTCTTGGTCTCCAGTTTCCTCCGGGGAAAGGCGGGGTTCAGTCTGGGAATCGGTCCCTGATCTTTGCCCAAAGCCCAGGGGCTGTGAAGTCATTTTCAAAACGAACATTTCCGAAAGGCGACTGCGCTCTCGGACGGGCCGGGTTTCCAGCACATCCAAAGAAGTCCCGCGCCTTCTCTGCACCTGGACTGCTCCGCTGCTCCTGGAGAGGACCAGGAAACGTCGGAGAAGGAATTGGGGACTCGGACCAGGTTCCCGGAAGACGGACCTCGCAGGGAATTTCCTGGGGTGGTGGTGGTGGTGAAGGGGCAGCGGGCGGTCACTAGCAGGAGCAGGGGCGGGGCAAGCAGCCGGGAGGCTCCGCACCGGGAGGTCCCGCAGTGACCCCGCTGCGCGCCTGGGGTCCTCGGGAGACTCACTAGCTCTGGGGAAGCTTTCGGTCCGCGAAGTAAGGACGCGGGGAGATCCCTTCAAATGCTCCTGCCTACCCAAGACCTAAGGGTTCGCAGGGTCCGAGCTGGCGGGGTTTAATTTATGTTATTATAATTATAATTATTATTAGAGTGTCAATCTTATTTTTACATTTAAAAATCAGTTTGGGGCACTTTAGTAAAAGAATTAATTCTTTGTCATATCAAGACGACATTATTCACTTATTATTATTTACTTTATGTTTGGCAGAGTATTTAATAAAATGAAATCTAGAAACGTTTTCTTTGCTGATATTTATGTTATTCATTCCAAGACCTTTTTTTTTATTCATACAGATATTAAGGTATTTTATGAATGGCGTTATTACTTACATTAAAATTTTTCATTGTATTATTTTATGTTCGTAAATTTCGAAATGAATACAAACTCATTCACACGTTTTACTAGTTTGCTATGAAGGTAATAGATGTGTATATATAATTTCCTAAAACAATTAAAATGCCACATTTATACACAATCCCATTAGCTTCCCAGAGGCAACTATGATTAACAATTGGTGTGAATTCTTTACACTTTTCCAAAATTTGCAGTGTTTATGTATATGTGTGTGCATGTGGCATTTATTTTTATCCAAGTAAAATGCGGAAGTATACACGTGCATACATAGTCTACAGTTTGGATTTCTTCACATAACACAAGCTTTTGAAGATCTTTCCAAGCCAGTGCATGTAACTTTTCATATTCTTTTCTGTGGTATGGTATATATTATACAGGTACAAATTTACACTTTACTTTTACATTCATCTGGAATTTCTGTCAATGTATGAGATGAAGGTTCCAGAATTTCTCTCCCCCCCCCCAAGAAAAAGATCAATTTCCCCAAGACTAACAGCATAACCATGCCCTGGGAGCATTGGCCAGGGTGAGGAGGAAGGTAAAGAACTAGGTTGAGGGGTGAGGAATATTAGATTTTATGCTTCCACATTCTAAGTCAGCACAATTGATACCATATTTTTGAAAGCAGCAAATTTTATATCTCATTCTTCAATAAGAAAGTGCTTTCCCAAATGTAAAGTCACTTGAATCGCATTGCAACTCTGAGATGGGAGGCTATCATTTTTTTCTATTGTATATTAGAGAAGGTGAGAAGTGTAAGGTCAAGGGAATGATCAAGGTCACACAGATATGTGAATTGAGGCTTGAAATCAAGTCTCCTGACTTCCAAGCTCACACTTGTGCGACATGTCCACTGCCTTATCAAGGTTCAAAAATTGGAGCCAATGAGGAGATTATTCATGCTCCTGACATCCTGACACCCTGACACCCTGACACCTGCTTTCTCTCTCTCTCTCTCTCTCTCTCTCTCTCTCTCTCTCTCTCTCTCTCTCTTTCTCCCTCTTTCTCTCTCTTCCTTTCAATAATTATTTGAATTTCTACTGTGTGACAGGTGCTGTGCTAGAATTTTCCATCAAAAGATTCAGAACATTTATTTATTTAGGGGAAGGGTTAAGTCATAACCAGCAGTGCTCAAGGCTTACTCCTGGTGGTGCTGGAGGACTATATGCAGTGCCAGGAATCAAAGCAGAGTTGCTTTCATGCAAGGCAAGTGCTCTACCCACTGTATATCTTTTGGGTTCTGGGTTCAGAAATTTTAGAAATTATTTTCTACTTCATCTTCCGCATCACATAATGACTTATTAGATACACCTAGCATCCGTGTTTCTTTTCTCTTTTTAAAGCTTTTTCGATTTGGGGCCAGAGAGATAGTACAGTGGGTAGTACACTTGCCTTGCATGTAACCAACCCCAGTTTGATCCCTGGTAAACAAACTAAACAAACAAGAAGTTTTTTCACTAAACCAGAAAATTAAGAAAAAATCACACATTTTATTAAAAATAAAAAATCTACTGCATTATTTTGAGAACTTCCAAGGACCTTGCTCTGCAAAACTGTACAGATCTGTATTCTGCCTGGTGCCTTGAGCTAACCCAAATACTTTCAGGGGGAGATATGCTCCTGTCTTTCTGTTTCTTGTTGTAAAACATACTTTAGGGACTGAAGTGATAGCACAGCTGTAGGGCATTTGCCTTGTACGTGGCCAACCTGAAACACACTAGGTTTGATTCCAGGCTTCCCATATCCTGAGCCTGCCAGGAGTGATTTCTGAGGGCAGTGCCAGGAGTACCCTGAGTGCCCCTGGGTGTGGCCCCAGAACAAACAAATAAACAAACAAAACCTTTAATTATCTCATTCTCTTTATGGGCCGTAAATCTGGACATGACTTAGTGGGAGTGGTTTAGCATCTCCCACTGGAAGCACCCACAATGGACCTTAGCTGGAATCAATCTAGAGACTTACTTAGGTCAGGACCTGTTTCCAAGCTCTCACACTGGACATTGGCAATGTTGGTGGACAAGAATCTGTTGACTAGAAATGCCATTTCCTTGCTCTTCCCATACATAGACAGCTTATAGGATACATACATCTTGGGAACTAATGTCCTTAAGAGCAAGAGAGCAAGAGAAATTGTACCTAAATGGAAGCCAGTCTCCTTTTTCTTCCCTCCAGTGCTTGGGATGAGATCCCTGAGCAGCATAGGCACACTGCGATTATACCATCTCTACCCGAGGAAATTGGGGGCATTGTGTCTGTCTTTGAGGTTGCTGACCATGATAGGGATTTCTACTATTTCTCACTTAAGTTCTAAAGGGGATACGTCACTCTGTTAAGTTAGCCAAGTAACAGTTCAGGAATTGAGGGACAAGCCAGTCTGGTCACAGAAGTTGCTCACAGCTGCTTTGCTGTATTTGCCTTACAGTGTGAAGGTGATGCAGATGGACTCTTGCAACTCAAGGACAGTGGACTTGACTTACATGGCACACACAGGCAAATTTAGCCCTTACTAAGTGACTGTTGGCAATTTGGTATTTTTGCTTTACCTTAAAGGAAAAAAATGATATAATAACAACAACATAAAAAAATACACTGCCAAAGAAAAAAGAGTTTATTTCCCACACCTAATTTCTCCTTATATTTTTATTTCTTCCAAATAATCTGCATTAATTAGCACCAGAGAAGATCTTTCTTCCCTTTTCACAAAACTACATGCTGAGAAGCAAAAAGACCACATTGTAAGACAAGACAAGGACTCTTCCAGTATTTATTAAAAACCAGTCAATAGAAGCCAGAGAGATAGTACAATGGATAGGGTGCTTACCTTGCATGTGACAGACCTGGGTTTGATCCCCTGGTATCCCCTGATCATAGAGTGAGGAGTCTTGAGCACTGTTGGCATGGCCTCAAAACAAAACCACAACAAAACAACACCCCCCCAATGCCATTCAACTAAAATTTCTAAAAATCAGGAATTCTTACAATTAGGAGAGATGACTCAGTGAGTAAATGGACAAAGGGCAAGTTATGAAAAAAGAAAAACAGGAGGTCGGAAGGAGCACTTTTGTCAGTATTTAAGGTATGTACAGATCAATTGGAGGAGACTTCCAAGGTAGAGATGCCATCAGGCTTCCTCACATGATCAGTTCCTCTGTTGCCTGTGTGCTGACTGTGAACTGACCACCTAATTGCTGATTGCTCTATTTTAATTTTTGTGCCCAGTGATGTGGCTCCAACTTGCAGTTCCCTAATCCTGTCAGAGTCTCTTTTTCATTTATTTACACTGTCTTTCCATCCTCACCTAGGAAATGTCTGTTCATGTCTTTTTTTTTTAACCAACTTTTAATTGGATTGTCTGTCCATTTACTGAAAGATTTTAAGCATTCTGTGTACTTTATTTAGAAAAAAAATCACACAATTTTTTAAGCAATTAGTTTATAAAGTAATTCCTATTTATTCATGGGAACAACCACATTTTAATGTAAATTTTTAACTTTAATAATAATATTACAGTTTACCTTTTAATGAACTTGTCAATATTCTGAAGGTGTGGAGAATAACATAGGTTTCTATAGGGATTTGTCCAATATTAATATTTATCATATAGAATTTAATTTTTTTTGTTTTGTTTTGTTTTTGGGTCACACCTGGCAGTGCTCAGGGGTTACTCCTGACTCTATGCTCAGAAATTGCTCCTGGCAGGCACGGGGGACCATATGGGGCACCGGGATTCGAACCGATAACCTTTTGCATGAAAGGCAAATGCCTTACCTCCATGCTATCTCCCGGGCCCAGAATTTAAATAAAAAATAAGAACATGAAAAGCCCTTTGTGTATCATTTCATGCTCTCTCTGTTGGGTCAGGAGAAACCACTGTTCAGAATTGTTGCTTATACCTTCCATGTTTAATGTTGTTTTACTTCAAAATAGTATAATACTAGTTTTCATGTCTTAAATTCTACTTGTTATCAAACTCTTTGCATCCACTTAGCATGTTTTCTTTTCACTTAATTAACAATTAGGCTTTTGAGTCTCTCTCTAATTACCTATCACTATTACACTATTATATCTATAATTTATTTAAATTACTGGATTTTATATTGTTGGCTCATAAACTGTCTTTCTATTATGTTGCTAAAGGGATTAAGGTATTTTCATTTTTTTTGTTTGTTTTTGGGCCACACCCGTGACGCTCAGGGGTTACTCCTGGCTATTTGCTTAGAAGTCGCTCCTGGCAGGCACGGGGGACCATATGGGGAACCGGGGGATCGAACTGCGGTCCGTCCTAGGTTAGCACAGGCACCTTACCTCCAGCGCCACCGCCCAGCCCCAGTATTTTCATTTTTACTCACTTTTGTAAGCAGTGCCACAATAATATTTTGTAAATGCCTATATGTTGTATGGTGGGATTTTGAAATCACACCATCCCTTTACATGTTGGTCATGCTTTTCAAGGACCTTTACCAATGTTCACTGTCCTGGGAAATGCTGAGGCATTGCTAAACTTAGGCTATACCACAAAGTTAGCCTCTAGCCTTAGTACTCACCCTTTTTCCTGTTTGTGGATATGTTGGGCAGGAAATGGTGTTTTAGTGATGATTTTTTCTATAGATTCCTGATTATCAGCTTGGTTATTCATCTTTTCATTGTGCATTAGATGTTTTGTGAAAGACGCATCTACCTCTTTTACCAGTTTGTTTTCAATGAAACTGTTTCCTTATTTTTAGGTCACTTGTATACATACTCCACTGATGGCTTCATTAGTAGGTGTAGTAATGTGGTGCTGCTCAGGCCCAGTGGGACTAGAGACCATTAGGGCTACCTGGGTAGTATTCAGAAGGTCTCCAGAGCTTTATCTGGTGGTACATGGGTCTTACTGTAACAGGCATAGAACTTAGAACCTCACACATGGCCTCAATACCCAGACTATCTCCCAGTGCCAGATTTTTATTATCAGTATGTACATTACACACTCAATCAGTACAATCTGAAACTTGTTCCTTAACCTTGCATAATTTATCTTTTTTGTTTGTTGGCTTTTGGTTTGGGGCTACCCCCATGGGCAATGCTTGGGTGCTACTCCCAACTCTATTTTGAGGATCAGGCAGTGTCTGGGATAGAATCCAGGCCTCCCACATGCAAAGCATGCACTCAGTCCCTGAGTTATCTCATTGGCTTTATGTTTTTGTTTTTTGGGGCCACACCCATTTGATGCTCAGAGGTTACTCCTGGCTAAGCGCTCAGAAATTGCCCCTGGGCTTGGGGGGACTATATGGGACATGGTGGGGGGATTGAACCTCGGTCCTTCCTTGGCTAGCGCTTGCAAGGCAGACACTTACCTCTAGTGCCACCTCCCCGACCCTGGCTTTAAGTTTTTAAGCTATCTCTTAAAAATATTTGAACATAGTATTGTCAAATTTATCAATATTTTTATAATCTGATATTTTATATATCTATATTCAAGTACATTTCTTCTTTCTTTTTTATTTATTTTCTTTTTGGTTTTTGGGCCACACCTGGTGATGCTCAGGGGTTACTCCTAGCTATGTGCTCAGAAATCTCTCCTGGCTTGGAGGGACCATATGAGATGCTGGGGATCAATTTGTTGTCAATCCTAGGCTAGCACGGGAAAGGCAGATGCCTTACTACTTGCACCACCACTCCGGCCCCACATTTCTTCCTTTGAAAATATATAAGTAGTCATTTTATTTTCTTTTAAAAGTTTTTTTTTTAATTTGTTTTTTTTTGGGGGGGGGGTCACACCTGGCAGTGCTCAGGGGTTACTCCTGGCTCCATGCTCAGAAATTGCTCCTGGCAGGAACGGGGGACCATATGGGGCACCGGGATTCGAATCGATGACCTTTTACATGAAAGGCAAACGCCTTACCTCCATGCTATCTCCCGCCCCTTCCCTTTTTTTTTTTAATTTAAGGCATTTAATCCACTTACCTTTGCGATATATTCAGGATCTACTTTCATTTAATTTTCTAAATGAGATCATATGTTGCTCTTGTACCCTATTGAATCAAAAGCCATTTGTGTCAGACATTAAATTCACAGTAATGTCTGCACCTTTATCAGTCTCTATTCCCTTTCTGTTTCACTGCTGTGCTGGTGACACACACTCTTAGGTATGGCAGTACAATAAAACATTTTTTGGAGGGGCTATATCTGGTAGTGCTGGGTGCAGTGAGGGGTACATGGTGCCAGTGATAGGCCAATAAACATTGTTGTCTTTCCTTATTTTTTACCTTTAAAATTGACTTCAGCTACTCCTGACCTTTAATCTTCCATATGCATTTTTTCAAAATCCCGTGTCAGGTTTTATCTACCCCACGTACAGAGCTGGAGAGATTGTGGAATGTTAGATTACTCCTTTTTTTTTTTTTTTTTTTTTTGCCTAAAACAAAGATCATCTATGTAAATAGAGACCTTTGAATTAGTCCTCATATGTATCTCAATTGGTTTTCTTTGGTTTCTCTTCCCCATTGCATTTTCATCTACTTTCCCCCCTCCCATTGGGTGTGGTCTTTGTTTTTGATATCCATGAATGCTAGTCAGGAGGCCTGAACTGAAAGCTGCCATATGGCTAGTGCTTCCACGTGGTGGAGTGACTGGCTTGTGGATGAACAACTTGCAGTGTGAGCTTCTTGCCTGCTAAAACTTTTATATCTGTGTGGATTATTTACTGTAAGGAATTGCTACCAGACCACCTTCTCCTACCTCCCCAGATGGGTGGTATGGGAAGACAAACATAAGTATGATGGTAGTTTGCTCACCAATGACTGTGTTCTATATCTTTATTTTTGTTTGTTTGTTTGTTTTTGGGCCACACCCGGTGACGCTCAGGAGTTACTCCTGGCTATGCACTCAGAAGTCGCTCCTGGCTTGGGGGACCATTTGGGAAACCGGGGGATCAAACTGTGGTCCGTCCTAGGCTAGCGCAGGCAAGGCAGGCACCTTACCTCCAGCGCCACCGCCCGGCTCCCTGTGTTCTATATCTTGATCAAAAAAATTTTTGTATGCCACGTGAGAATAGTTTGTAGCAGTCTTCAAAGGGTTTTGAAGTTTGTTTCAAGGGAATCTTTTATTGGGGTGAGGGTTGGGGCCACACCAGGCGGTGTTTAGGGTTTTACTCCTAGCTCTGCACTAAAGGGTCACTTCCATCAGGCTCAGGAGACCACAGAGTGTACCGGATATAGAACCCAGGCAGACAGCTTGCAAGGAAAACACTCTACTTCTACTTAAATATAAATATAAACCCAGCTCCATGTTATAGGGAACCTTAATCCTTCATCTTGGCTTCTGTGAGGAAACTATTCCTCTGATATACTCCACACTTTCACTGTCAGAGATACAATACTTACTGATGTAAAATTTGCAAAAACCAGTTCAGTCTAACATTTCCCTGTTTGATTTGGAAATAATAAAAGCCTCTAATAAGTGTTAGCTTAGAATTCCAGATCCATCCTACAAAAATCATCAAGATAAACAGTACTGCAATGATGCATGGGAGTTTATTTACTAGCATGCTGGGGTCACTTCTCTAATGCAATGACCCCTTACTGAGCTCTTAGGTTCCTTTTATTGGGTTATAGAGGCTTCAAACCATCATTGTTAACCTTTAAGTTGATTGGTTGTTGTCTAGGGTATTTCCTTTTATGGCTAAATATCTAGAGTAAAAAACTGTTGTTTAAAGGGTTTAAAGGGGTCTATGTCAGCTGAAGTAGTAGAGGAGGGGCTCAGGCACTCCCTAGGCTCCTGTGAATTTGTCCCCACACAGGTCACTGGGTGGTGCTAGTTTAACTAATTGTTTTGGTACGTGCCTTCAAAGTTCCTGAAACTGGCTGTTCTGGTTGAGTCCTTCTGCCACATATATGAGGCCTGAGGTGGCAGTCTTTGTGTCTAAAGCAAAGCCATGGTTATAGAAGCAAATATCAGTTAGTTCCAAACTTACATTCCCTTCTAGCTTTTAACATAAGTAGGCCTTTTGCTTGTTTTTTTAGGGTAGCCTTGTTTTGGGACAGTAGAATCTTTTTCTCATTGTTGCCCCTAAGGGCATTCAACATTTTCTATTAAATGATCTGGTAGAATTTTGTATATGCTATTTTATCAATTTAGAGTAGCATTATTCTGGTCCTCCCCCCCTCTACCCCTTTCCCAGTGCTCCTCAGGACTTACTCTTAATTTTGTGCTCAGGTATCACTCCTGACACTAGAGAGGTCATATGCTGAACCAGTCTCAATAGCAAGCAAAGCAAATGCCTGAACTCCTATACTAATTCTCCTTTCATAAAGTAGCAGTTTTCTGCTTATAGATTGCCAAGAGTTTCAAAATAATGAATGGATAATAAATTTTATCAATTATATATCACAATTATTTTATTCATATGAAAATTATTAATCGTCATATTTTTCTGTCTAAAAGATAAATTACACCCATCTTTTTCTTGTAACTAATTTTGATATGGTTTAACTTTTGATATAAATCAAAGATTTGTATAATTAACTCTCATAAATCATTGTACCTATGTTTATCAATATTTTACATTTATCTCATAGGTTTATTATTATTTCTGTTCACACACATATATGTGCATGTTGTCTTTTTTGGGTGGACTTCTTTCACATTAGGTTGAGGATAACTAAGACATTCTTTTATATAACCAAATTTAGTAATCAAACAACGACCTCATTCCTGTTAATATATATGAATGTTAATCGGACTTGGTATCTGATTATACATTCATATAAAATAATATTTTAATCTTTGTTTTATTCTAATTTGATATAAGTCTCAAATATGCTTATGGGAACACTTGACTCTATAACTTTCTTCTTAACAATGACATCCTTTAGTCTTAAGAAGTGAGTTGATAAGGGTTTTCTATTTCCCTTTCTTTAGAGTTGTATAAAATTGATAGTATTTCTTCCTTAACTAGTCTAAGAATTTTAGCCCTGTGGATATGAAAAGGCTATTATTTTTACTTCATCATAAGTTCAAAATACTTTCTATTGTGGTTTCTTTGATTTTTTTATATAATTGAGCAATTTGTTATTTAACTCCTCTATATAAATTTTATTTAATTCCTCTCTATATAAAAATGCCCTAGGTTTTTTTTTTTTTGGGCTATACTTGGCAGTCCTTAGGGGTTACTCCTGGATCTGTGCTCAGAAATTACTCTTTAGGGGACCATATGGGATGCTGGAGATTGAACCCAGATTGGTTGCATGCCCTACCCACTTTGCTATTGCTCCTGCCTAAAATGTCCTAGTTTTCATATAATTGATTTTTAATTTAATTGCATTAAAGTGTTATTTTAAAAATACTTAATTTAAAAGTATATTTAGGCTATTTTATAAGTTTAATCAGAAGGAATTGACATGAATTCATGTCTAGAATGTTGATTTTATTTTGTTATATTTCTTTACATTTGGAGATTGTGGTTTCTACATTTATTCTAAGAATGAGATTTTTCATTTGTTTGTTATTTCTCGCTCTTTCTTTACCTCATCAACTCTCTCTTTTATTTCCCTGTTAGTACTTTTACAAATGTTCAAATATTGTCATCAGGACCTCTAATTCTGAGCCTTTTGTTTTTGCTTTTTGGGTCACACCTGGCAGGAGTTTCCCTGGATCTACATTAAGGAATCCTGGTGGGCTTGGTACCATTTCAGGTGCTGGAATTGAATCCAGATTGGTTGTGTGCAAGACAAGTGTCTTACCAGCTATACTATCACTTCTACTATCTAAAGCCATTTCTATTTAGCACTGTCCTCCCTAAGTAATAATAGGGAAATTATAGTCACAGTCACTAAATTTGATTGAAATTTGCTTTTGTCAGAAAGACATTTATTTTTGTTCTCTTGACTCTCTTGACTCTAAAGCATAGAATTCAGAGATTATTTTGTCAGCAACTTAATCTTTTATGTATGCCATGATACCTGTTCCCACCATCAACTTAAGATCCTCTCTCACCAGAAACTTGAGGAATCCACACCCTCTGTAAGCATCAAATTCTAGGTCATCACCTTCTGTAAGCCAGTGGGTGCTTACAACTTTTTGTTTCCACTACATAATCAGGTCCAATTTTGTTGTTTCTTAAACATCCTTGCTATTTCTTCTCTACAAAGTAATGTGAGACAAAATGAGAAAAAAACTTATGGAACTAGTTTGACCAGAATTATATCTTATTCTTGATCATCTTGTCCTTTATCCTTACAAACTGGGACCTAGTGGAAGGCAGATGATGTCTTCTAGTATTGGCTCTCCAAAGCGATTGTATATCATATCTTTGATATTTTTACCTAGAAAAGGAACAGAAACATCTAAGGATATCTCAGCTGCAAAGAGGAAGCCTCAAGTTAGAGAAGTGCAGGAGGAGAGAGGGATAGAAAGAAAGGGCTTGTGGGACTTGTTTTTCTCCCTGCTCTACTCCATCAAACTTCCCAGAAAAAAACATACCTTTATTAACTTATGTATTTATAAGTTTATTATAACTTAAATAACTTATTTATTTCTTAGTTTTTGTTTCAGGGTTTCACTTGATAGTGCCCAGCGGTTTTTCCTGGCTCTTCACTCAGGATCATTCCTAGCAGCTCTCAGGAGTCCATAGGGGATGCTGAGGATTGAACCCTGTTCAGCTGTATATAAGGCAAGTGCTTTATCCACTGTAGGATCTCTTCAGCCCTGAAAAAAGCATTTACTTGCAGAAACATTTAACTTCCAGAAATGGAAATGGTTAAAGAATAAGGAGCAAGTTATCTAGATTGCAAATCTTTAAAGATTGCTGATAGAATTGTAAATAATCTATAAATTCCCAATTGTGCAGAAAATAAAAATGAAGAAAAGTCATGAGTATTTTATGTGAATGAATAGAACAAGGGATCAAATTGGAATTTAAAAGTATCAGCTATTATTGTTTTGTGTGATTTGTTCTTAATAAATTTTTCTAGGAAAATTTTGATACCAAATCATAATGAAATGTTCTAACCATATACAGTAATTGGTAAACCAAAGACGTCTATTGAGTGTACATTGAAACTAAAAATGTACATTATAGAGAACTCTTGAATTCACATAAAGAATGACTTTTCCAGAGTAAAGCTAATATTACACTGATTTTGTGTAGTTTGAGTCCTTATGGGTGGTTTAACCTAAGAGAGACACACTCAATTATATATTTATGGACTACATAGGTCTATAACATGCAGTCTCTCAACTTGGAAAACATGTGGTGGCCAATCCAAAGCCAGATTGAGCCATGTTAATTTCCCAGAAGATTTAAAAAGAATTATCTTTCGAGAAAGGGAAGTTTGGGATAATAAAAACCAGGATAACCTCAAGCAATCACATGGAAAAAGGATAACAAATTACTACTGGTTGTTCAACATTGTTGATGGGGCTTTTTCTGGGGGGTGGTCAAAGAAAATGACTCCCCACTCCCATTTCCCCTCTCTCTATTCCCCCCCCCCACCAAAGTTTTTCCAGTAATGTCTTCGGAAAGGTTAAGCACAGCTAAATCATGCCAAGGGCTCATCTGTTTTCTTTTTCTTAGGTTCAGCTCTTCAGGAAATAACAATTCTGAGGGTGATTGGTGTTGAATTTGTATTTCTATTTGCATTGTTTTATATACAGGGAAGAATGGGAAAATTTGTTTCCATTATGAACTCCAACTCTGTTTTTTTTTTTTCTTTTTTTTTTGGTTTTTGGGCCACACCCAGTGACGCTCAGGGGTTACTCCTGGCTATGAGCTCAGAAGTCGCTCCTGGCAGACACAGGGGACCATATGGGAACCGGGGGATCGAACCGTGGTCCGTCCTAGGCTAGCAGGCAAGGCAGCAGGCACCTTACCTTTTGCGTCACCTCCCGGCTCCCACCAACTCTGTTTTTTATTTAATCACCATGTTTACAAAATTTTTTATACTGCGGTTTCAGTTATAGAATGTATACCACCCTTCACCAGTGTGATCTTCACACCATCAATGTCTCACCAATTTCCTCCCCCCACAATCCCCTGCCTATTTCTCATTCAGACATTCTGCCTCTCTCTCTCACTCTTATTGTCATTATGGTTAGTGCTCTAACTGCACTCACTACTCAGTTTGCAAGCTTCATGTCATAAGCTTCATGTCCTCCCAGCATTCATCTCTATTATCTCTGGATATTATTGCAATACTATATTATTTTTTTCACTATTTTTTTCTGGTTTTTGGGCCACACCCAGTGACGCTCAGGGGTTACTCCTGGCTATTGGCTCAGAAGTCGCTCCTGGCAGGCACGGGGGACCATATGGGGAACCGGGGGAGCGAACTGTGGTCCGTCCTAGGTTAGCACAGGCAAGGCAGGCACCTTACCTCCAGCGCCACCGCCCGCCCCAACTATATTATTTTTTTTTTATATACTGGAGATGTTTGAGACTATTTTATGTCTATCCCTCTCCCTCTGGCTCATTTCACTCAGCATAATAGTCTCCATGTCTATCCATGTATAGGCAGATTTTATGACTTTATTTTTCCTTCAGCTGCATAGTATTCCATTGTGTAAATACATGTAAATGTAAATACATAGTTTCTTTAGACACTCATTTGTTGTTGGGCACTGGGTTGTTTCCAGATTCTGGCTATTGTAAATAGAGCTGCAATAAATATAGAGGTACAGAGGTCATTTTTGTATTGTGTTTTTGTGTTCCTAGAGTATATCCCTATGAGTGGTATTGCTGGATTATATGGGAGTTCAGTTTCCAGATTTTTGAGGAATCTCCTTATTGTTTTCCATAAAGGCTGGATTAGAAGGCATTCCCACCAGCAGTGAATGAGAATTTCTTTCTCTCTGCATCCCTGCTAGCACTCACTGTTCTTGTTTTTTGTGATGTGTGCCAGTCTTTGTGGCATAGGAGAATATCTCCTTGTTTTGATTTGCATCTCCCTGATGATTTGCATCTCCCTGATGAAAATGTGAAGCATTTTTTTTCATGTGCTGTTTGGCCATCTGTATTTCTTCTCTGAAGAATGTCTGTGCATTTATTCTCCTCAGTTTTTTGATGGAGTTAGACTTTTTTCTTGTTAAGTTCTCTTAGTAACTTGTATTATCTTAGATATTAGCCCCTTATCAGATGGGTTTTGAGTAAATAATTTCTCCCATTCATAGGTGGCCTTTGTATCTTAGTAACTATTTCCTTTGAGATGCAGAAGCTTCTCAATTTAATGTAGTCTCATTGTTTATCTCTGCTTCCACTTGTCTGAACAGTTTCCTCCTTGAAGATGACTTTAGTCTCGATGTCGTAGAATTTTTGCCTATATTTTATTCTATATACCTTATAGTTTCAGTTCTGATATCAAGGTCTTTAATCCATTTGTATTTGACCTTTGTGCATGGTGTTAGATGGAGATCTGAGTTAGCTTTTATGCATGTGATTGACCAATGGTCCCAACACCACTTGTTGAGGAGGCTTTCTTTGCTCCATTTTGTGTTTCTTGCCTCTTTATCAAAAATTGATTGTGTGTTTGAGAAACAATTTCTGAATACTCAAGTCTATTCCATTGTTCTGAGTATCTCTATATTCTAATACTATGCTGTTTTGATGACTATTGCTTTGTAATGGAATTAAAACTTGGATAAAGTGATGCCCCCATTATCTTTTTTCTCAGGGTTGCTTTAGCTATTCATTGATGTTTGTTATTTCAAATGAATATCAGGGATGTTTGATACACTCCTTTGAAGAATGTCATGGGTATCCTTAGAGGAATTGCATTAAATTTGTACAATGCTTTGGGAAGTATTTACATTTTGATAATGTTGAGTCTTTTAATTCATGAGCAGTGTATATGCCTCCATTTTCTTGTGTCCTCTTTTATTTCTTGAAGTAGTGTTTTGTAGTTTTCTTTGTATAGATCCTTCACTTCTTTAGTTAAGTTGACACCAAAGTATTTGATGAACTCCATCTATTAAGTTGATGGTTAATCCCTTGTTCATGGTCATTGATGGTGAAAATATGGACATGATAAGGAATGCTTGAACATAAAAGATACTGAAAAATGCTTAGGGATATCAGATTTTCTCTCTTAGTTCAGCTTCTCTGCAAGTTCTGACAGTTCCTTAAACCTGCTCTTTGTAACAAGGTTCTTGCAGGTTAGAGCCAAGTTTTATATAAACATTAAAGAATTTTTTTTGTATCCCCACCCTTTCCCCACATTAAAGAATTTTAAAATAAAATATTAGTTATCTATTGATATATGTTACAAGTTATCCCCAAAAATACCCAACTCTAACAACAGTTGTATTATTATATTGACAGATTCTATGACTAGAAACTAAAAAAAAAGAGCAGAGCTCCATGATGTCCATCACTTCAACTGGTTAAAAGCAGAAGCTGGGAGTTACTCACCAGGTTGGGGGAGAAATTCTCTAAAGGTATTCCAATCCCACCTTCAGCTCAGCCTTCACATAAGAGCACCTACATATGGGATTTTATGGCTTCACTTCCCTCCTGTGAACTTTTCTTTTTTAAAAGAAAACTTTTCTTTTTTAAAGGCAATTGTTTCTTTAT
Source organism: Crocidura indochinensis (assembly GCA_004027635.1). Lineage (NCBI taxonomy): Eukaryota > Metazoa > Chordata > Mammalia > Eulipotyphla > Soricidae > Crocidura > Crocidura indochinensis. Next base: position 33,500 of record PVKC010002256.1, read on the forward strand.
AAGCAGACAGAAACTGAAAAATCTTTTAGGTCTTAACCTTAGGAGTCACATACCATTATTTCTTCTGGGTCTTAAGTCTCTATAGGTTCTAGAAGAGATAACAGACTCCATTTCACCATGGGTAGAATCGTTGCATTGTATGAAAGCATTTGTAGAATTAGAGCTATTGTTGCAGCATCTTTGAAAATAACAATTTGCCAAAAGGGTAAGTAAATATGTTCTTCCTTCCTTTAAAACACTTTTTAAATTGAGATTGGCAGGGATGTGAAAAGAAAGTTTGAGAATAGGTATAAGACTACATTGATTCAGGGAGAAATCATGAAGACCTGAAAAAGGCAGGAATGTTGAAGATAGAGTCAGGGAGAGAGGTTAGAGTGAACATTAGACTGATTGTTTTCTGCAGGTACTGAAGAAGATGAAAAGGAGCAAGAAGATTCAAAAGACCTTTTCTTTTTTATTGGTTTTTGGACCACACCCGGTGATGCTCAGGGGTTACTCCTGACTGTTCGCTCAGAAGTCACTCCTGGCAGGCACGGGGGACCATATGGGGAACCGGGGGACCGAACCGCGGTCCGTCCTAGGTTAGCGCAGGCACCTTACCTCCAGCACCACTGCCCGCCCCCCCCAAAGACCTTTTCTTTTAATGTGTAATTTTTAAAAATATAGATGAGGTAGTGATGATGTTGCTACAATAGTGTTAACACGTATGATACTGATAAACAAAGTCACTGCATCATCTTGCACCAAAGACAGAGACTTGGAGGTTTCAAAACTTGTGGGGATGCTGCTATTGCTGGAAATAGGGAAGATGCAGGGAAAAGAAGGAACATTCTTTGCCTCCTTGATTTGTCACAAGCTTACTCATATACTAGCACTCACAGATGGATGGTCTCCATCTAATTTTCATACATTTCCTTTGATTTTTCACATATCTGTTCATAGTTCTGAAACAGAAGCCTCAGCAAGTGCCTAAGAAGCTGAATGATGAGTTTTTGAGAGATAACAACATGGGCTATGAGTGAATTAAGGGCATTTATGAGCCAAAATCTAAACTCACCTATAAATGAAAAGTCCAGGAAAAAACAGCTACAGAAATGACATGCCTGCAAAATGCTTCAATACCATCACTAATGATATGAGAGGCAAACATTACCTAGTAAAACAAATCAGCTCTTCTTTGTATGGTATTACTGTCCTTGGAGAACAATTGCTCAGGCATACACATCTGATCACATTTTTTGGTCTCATGGGCAGTATCCTTGTATATTCTGTTCTCTTATTCAGAGCATATAGATGATTTTTGTAACTGGCTTCACTTTATTCTAGATAGGTTTTTATTTATAGTCACAATGAAGTTAGTAATAAATTATTAATAAGTTATATATTTAAGTGCATTCCAGGGCTAAGGACATGGTTCAAATGGCAGAGTGTATGCATCATAGGTGAGAAGCCTATGGGTTTGATTCGCAATCATATGTATTGCTCAAGTACTGCCAGAAAAAGATACTAATCCCTGAACACCACGATAACAAAAATACAAAACCAAAAATCTGAATAAATGTGTATCTGGGAGCTAAGCGATTATTTCAATGAGATAAACATTGCTCTAATGTAGCAGGAACTGCCTTTAGAAATCATTTTACAGTGACTCTGTAAACCATCATATTATAAATCTTAGGTTTGACCTCAAATTCTCTATTTACTATACAGCAGAGCTCTTTTGTGTGCAAATGACAGGATTAACTCTATTGAAGTGAATGAGAAAATTTATTGACTCTCATACTAGAAAGACTGGAGAAATTTAGCTTAGATATGACTGGAACCAGGAATTAAACTATATCACTAGACATTTTTCACTTCTCTCTGTATTGTAGGTTCAACTCTTTCTCTATGACCTTAGATGGGTTTCCTACAATTCCAAGAGAGATGATTTCTGCAACCCAAAGTTATGTCATGCTTTTTAGTAACCACAGGGATATGAAAGATTTTTCCTATCAACTTGACTTCCTCACTCCACCTACTATTGTCTAATTGGCATTTTTTTTGGCAGGACTCTCTTTGTTCTAGACTGAGCCATGTTCCATTGTAGTGACTGGGAAGGAAAGACATGTTGTTAGGAAAAAAAATAGGGAAAAAGAGATTGTTCCAACAAAATAAAACAAAGCAAAAATAGTGGTCAGTGCCTATCTCATTTACTTGACATTGATTAACCATTAACTGTTATCAAAATCTTCCCTATAAATGCAAGATGAATTTCAGCCCAATTTTCGAGCTGAGTGTGAGACCAGTCTGAGTTCAACTGAGTGTGAGACCAGCCAGAACACAGCTGTGAGCAGTGGCCAGAGATTGGATAGACCTTAGGCATGGGTACCTGAACCCAGATCCAGCTGTGTGTCCCTTGTGGGCGGATTGGGGGACAAAAATACCAAGTTTGAGTTCAGCTGAGTGTGAGACCATCATGAGTGCAGCCACTTCGCTTCCCTCTTTGGCTGTGCATTTCCAGTCAAGGAGCTGTACCACAACACATGATAAAAATACAATGCATCAACCCAATGTCATTTCAATTTGATTTTGGGGTGAGTCTCAAGTTGAAGTTTGGGAATATTTAAGTTAAAGGAAAAAGAATTCGACACTAGCTCTAAAGGAATAAGAATGTGATGATAGCTCTAAAGAAGCTTTACAAAGAGAAATGTGAGTGGGCTTGTCCAGGACAGTGGGAATTGGAACAGGCAATCCTGCTTGCCTTCGGGAAGCAAACAGCTTTTTCAGACTAAAATTGCAAGGAAGGCAGCAGACCTGGGTCCACAGAAATATCCCAGATTAGGACCTTGAGACCAGACTGGGACCCATACTCAGAGTTAGACTAAGTGAATGTGGTGATGCTGGTTTTACTCTAGTTTTGCACAACACATATCTTGTGTTCTAAGAATTTTCAGAGGGGCCCTCAAAACACAGTTGGAAATCTCTGTGGGAGATACCTTTACTGACTTTTGCAGAGTAGAGAAGGAAGCTCTATGACCAGTGAGTCTGTTCTCAGGCCTGTAATAATACAGACCAAGTTCACGTGGCCTTTCCTATTCTTCTTTCTTTATATTAATGTTCATTAATATAGTCAGCTAGTCATTAGAGTGAGTCTGACAGGTAGATACCCATCTAGTTGCAAATAAGGCTACGACATGCATAAAAACTCATATAAAGTATAATTATACCTAGACGACCTTGACTTTTTATGTTAATTAGTCATTAAGTGTTACATGTGGAAAGTAAATTCTCAGTTGACTCAACTGGTTTCCCTCTCTTTATTTTATTTTATGTTATTTATTTTAGATAGAACGTTTAAAAGACTGCAAAAATGAGAGTGAAAGATTTAGAGCAGCATTTCTCAGCCAGGAACTATATGACTACACTTAGTCTTCCAGGATATTTCAATGGGGACATAGTAAAAACTGGATAAAAGGGAATCACAGCACGAGAATAGGAGTATCATTTGGTAGAAGAGGGATGAGAGAGGAAGGAAACAAGTTCAGAAGAGGTTAACAATTGGAGAAACATTGAGAAACTGCTTTAGAAGACTTGAAGTCTGGACCAAAGACTGTAATTGCTTCCTGTTGCTTGTTTCAAAGCTGCAAAGCCAGGTGAAGATCATGCTGAAATGTGGCACCAGCATCCATCTGATGAGAGCAATTTCTCCCATGCGAGATTTCACTGTTTGTCACAAATAGTCCTTCTGTGGGTCAGTCCTATGTGAATGAGGCTCTTCTCAGGACTGCTTCACAGATCTATCAGCTTAGAGATACTTTTGCTTCCATAAGACTAGGATACAGAGGATTTCCACAAGTCCTAGGATATTTAGGCTAAGGACAGTTTCAAAATCAGATCCACTGGGTTTGAATCCTATTTTTTCCACACCTCAAACATGATATTAGACAACTTACATGACTAATTTCCTCAGCTGGAAAATATGTTTTGTAAAAGAAGAGCCATGAGAGTCAGGTGAAAAAAATTGTGTAAGAAGTGAGCTACATAGATGGCATTTTTCTTAAGTGCTTGCCATAGGGAAGGAATCCAACTTGAACTGCATGTTAAAACTCCAGGAATAGAATATTTCTGAAACTTTTGTATGCTTTTTTCCCTTTAGATGCTGTGTGGTGAGCACTTGCATTCAATTCATATTTGATGAATATAAATTAGCATGAACTTGAGAATTTTAGGATATCCTCCTCTTCCAATAATAGGAGACTTTAGGGTGCCATGGAGTCTGGAAAGAATGTCAAATCACATTCTGAAGTCATGTATCATCAAGTCATGTATCTTCTTCACATTAGTGAGACAAGATGGCATCCAACCCATTTCTTCACTTTCCTTCAGATTCCTGTTTTCTCTTGTAAGTGAGCAAGTCCTGGGCCTGCCAAATGGTACTTGGGAGACATGAGATAGTAATTCCTCTTAAAAAAAAAAAACCTTTATTTTCCTCTTTTATTTTTAGTTCAAAGTCTGTATTCACACAGGCAACAAGTATCTAGAATCCTTCATTCCACACAGTTTCTAGCAGTTTTTCTGTGCCCTGGAGGGAGATTCCAGTGCTGGCCTGACATCTCACCTTCCTCCATGCTCCTGCCTCTACTCACTGCTTTGATGGCACTTGAAAAAGAGCACTAACATTCTACCCATCTTCTCTTTATTGCATACTTTTTGCTTTAAGATATACTCAAGCCCTAGGCCAGCGATTCCTATCATCTATCTGTTTCTCCTGAACTCTTTTCCAAACCCAGGAATCATGGTGCCAGTTGGGTGCATTAACACAGTGAGCTTCAATGGTAGGGGTCCATGGCATATTGTCTTTTGTCAGCTTCAACTGGTTCCATCCACCAGAAAACTGAAGAGCTGTAAAGATCTAGGTTTGGTATTGTTTGCTCATTTGTTTCTTTTTTAATTAGTATATTTAATTTTATAAATAAATTCTTCAATTAATCCCCAAGATATACACAGTTAAAAGTTACAAAGTTGTTCTGATTACATTTCAGTCATACAATGTACAGCATCCTTCACCAGTGCACATTTACTGACACCAAAGTTCCCCAGTTTCCCTCCTGTTCTTGTCCCTTGCCCTCTTCCCTGCCTGACTCTCTGGTAGACATTTTTCTTCTCTCTCTCTGTATCTCTCTCTCTTTCTCTCTTTCATCTCTCCTCTCTCTTTCTCTCTTTCGTCTCTCCTCTCTCTCTTTCTCTCTTTCTTTCGTCTCCTCTCCCCTCCCCATTCCTTTCTTTTAGATACTGTGGTGGTTTGCAATATTGTTACTGAAAGCTTATCACACACATCACTTTATCTCCTTTCAGCACCTAGTTCTTGTCCAAATGAATCATTTCCAGCTATCATTGTTAAAGTGTTTCCTTCTTTGCTCTAATTGCACTCTCCTGCAGTTTGTGGAAAGCTTCCTATCATGGACTGGTCCTCCTGGTCCTTGTTTTGGGGTATTAATGCTATACTATCTCTTTTTTTATATCCCACAAATGAGTATGATAATTCTATGTCTTTTCCTTTTTCTCTGACTCATTTTGGTCAGCATAATACTCTCCATTTCCATCATGTGTAAGCAAATTTTAATGATTTTGTTTTTTCTAACAGCTGCATACTGTTTCATTCACTGTTGATGGGGATGTCAACTGATTCAGTCTTTTTTGGAAAGCAATATCTATATTCATTAAAAACCTGAAAATTTGGCTTGCATTTGACCCAGCAATACTACATTAGTAATATATCCTAGGAGCCCAAAAACAAAATATAGAAAAGGCCTTTGCACTTCTATATTCATTGCAGCACTATTCACAATAGCCAGAATCTGGAAAAATAAACCCCAGGTGCTTGAGAACAGAGGAATGGCTAAAAAAATTATGCACATTTATACAATGTTTCTTTTGTAAATTAAAAAATTTATATTATTTTTTATTTGTTTCTTTATTGGTAGATATTTTTCCTAAGTCTTTCCTCCTAGGAAATGACCCATTCTAGAAGGGTTTTTTTTTTTTTTTTTTGGTTTTTGGTTTTTGGGTCACACCCGGCAGTGCTCAGGGGTTACTCCTGGCTCCATGCTCAGAAATTGCTCCTGGCAGGCACGGGGGAGTATATGGGGCACCGGGATTCGAACTGATGACCTTTTGCATGAAAGGCAAATGCCTTACCTCCATGCTATCTCCCGGGCCCCAGAAGTTTATTCTTATAGGATTTTCCAAAAAGTCTTTTCAGCACAGTCCTGTTCATATTTGAATAGTCTCTTCTTAAAAATCCCTAGGATGGGCCAGAGCGGCTGACCCAGGACGAACCTTGGTTCGATCCTCAGTGTCCCATATGGTCTCCTGAGCCAGGAGTGATTTCTGAGCGCATAGTAAGGAGTAACCCCTAAGTGTCACAGGGTGTGGCCCAAAAAAGCAAAAAAAAAAAAAAATCCCTGGATATGCATATCCTGAGTGATTACAGATTCAGAACTATAGCTATACATTACCTGGGTACTTATTTAATCATAATGGAAAACGTGCACTGGTCAAGGAACAGGTGTTAGACATTCATGAACAACTTTGTAAGTGTAACACAATCATGAACAACTTTGTAAGTGTATCTCATGGTGATACAATTAAAATTAATTTATAGTATAAATAAAGAAAGATAAAGTTCTCAACTGACTGGGAAAAAAAACAAAATAAAAATAAATCAGCAATAACAACAAGAAGACATTTCATGTTGTGGTCATACAGTCTGCAGAAGACAACTGTATAGCCATAAAAAAATAAATAAAAGCCAAACAAACCTGGCAATTCAAAAAGGGCTGGGATCCTAACATGAGATTTTGTGGCCAGTTTGTGTAGGAATTTGACCTTGGAAGTAGCCACAACCCTCCATGGAGTCTGTCCTCCTTAGAAGTGTCTCTCTTGAGTCACAAACTCTGAGAAGTGCTTGGGAGATACTATCTGAACTCACTGGGAGAATCCTTTAGTTATGTCTTTCTTCCCCAAGACTGAACATAACTTCTCAATTTCCCAGTGACTTTTCTTAGTCTAAGGCTTCTCCTTAGTACTTACTCTTGTGTCAAAAAATTCTTCTTTCCATGATGGAACAAATAATCCTATTTTACTAATGTGTCTCATCTACCTTCTCTGTGGCTTTTTTCGTAATAGACTACAGAGCATAAAGAACAGGCTATTCAGATTCGAATAGTTCTACTTATGGGGCTTTTGTAGAAGGTCAAAATGGACTTCAGGGTTCAGAGAGATAGCACAGATTTAAGGCCCTTGTCTGGCATATGACAATGCTCAGTTAAATCTCCAGCACCATGTACAGTTCCCTGAGAAAATCCAGTAGTGACCTCTGAGAAATTAGATAGACATATGCACAAAGGAACACACATATACATATATGCATACATATGTATATATATACACATACACATAATTGTATGCTGAGTTTTATTTTGGTTCTATAAGTACACATACAAAATTATTCATTGTCATTTATATAAGAATTTCTCAAATAGGAAGAAGCCAAAGTCAGCATCAAAGTGGGATTCAAAACACCCATAAGGATGATTTTTTATTTTTATTTATTTTTATCTCCTGGGGCTCTATTCGGTCAAACTTGAATAATAGGGACAGATGAATGAAATAATCAGACTTTAACAAGGACTGAACTTATCTTTGTGTTGACCATTAGTCTCTTTTCCAGATGATTACCATATAGAGAATCAATCAATAAACATTTATCAAACATTTGTTAACTATTAAGCATTGATTCGACCTACCTCTGGGAGACAAAAAAACAGCTTTATTGATTTATAAAGAGAACTGCTTACATTTAATTTCATGAAAGATGTTAAAATGTATACCTTAAAACACCTGTACAAGAGAAATACTACTTATAAAATAAAGTGCCTCAGACAAAATAGTCCACTGAGGCATTTTATTCTAATAATTACTTGTCTGAGCTGAAATTCTGACTGTGACAGATCAATGGCCACCTGAATACCTCTAAGATTGTTTCCACATCAGAACAAGGGGGTAATAGTAGCTGCATCAGTTTCTGCACAGGGCTATTATGAAGACTGACAGGCTTTCATACAAAGTGCATAGAATAGTGCATGCACTTAGAGAAAGCTCCATGAGTGTCATTTAAAATGACCACTAAGTTTCCTTCTGCCTGGGATAACAACCCAGAGCTTGGAGACAGTTAGCAGCTGGTAAAGTTGAAGGGCTAAAGCACAGGATAAGGAGATCAAGCCAGGTCCACCTTCAAGTTTCTGTTCTTTATTATGAAAATGTTCAAAAGTACAAAACAGTAGAGAGAAACATGAAAAGGGTTTTTTTTCCAGCCTATTTCCTGATACAAGTTGTTGGACAACTTTCTGTATTTGTTTTACCTATTTAAAAACATTGCTTTATTTTTTTAAATAAAGTGTTTTAAAGTATCTTGAAATATAGTTGTATTTCATTCTTAAATATTCACTCTGTACCTCTAATGCATATCAACTTTTTTTTTTTTACAGACCACTCTTTGATCCCACCTAGCAAATCAGCAATTTCCTAATCAAATTCCTAAGCTTACTAGAGTATTTTGAATGATGTTTCTGATTTCAAGACACAATATGCTATGGCAGAGACAAATTTGAAGACAAGATACTAGTTGCTGATGTGGGAAAGAATATTTTAGGCATTAGGCTAGAAAAGGGAACATATTGGCTGGCCAAAGTCTCTCTTATGGATCCTCACAACATACAGGGAAACAGAGCCTGGCCTGAGATCTTTTGTGTGAGTGCTCTCAATTTGCTTCTTTCAAAAGGAGCAAAACATGTTTTTGAAGGCTGCTTGACAGACAAGGAGGATATTAATAAATGACATGCAAATTTCTTAATTTCATGTTGGCTGAATATGTGATTGCTACTTCTGAAATACAGGCTGGTGAGAGAGCTGCTTCTCCTTTTTCTTCTCCTCCTTTTTTCCTTCATCTTCATCTTCTCCTTCATCTTTATTTTCTTCTTCATCTTCCTTTTCTTCTTCTTTTTCATCATCCTCTCTTTTGTCTTCTTCATTTTCCTAGTCGTCATCATCATCATCTTCTCCTCCTCCTCCTCCTCCTCCATCTTCCTTTTCTTCTCCTTCTTCCCCCTATCCTCTTTCCTCCTCCTCCTCCATCTTTCTTTTCTTCTTCTTCCCCTTCTTATCCTCCTTCTCCGCCTTCTCCTTCTATCCTCCTCCTTCTTCTCCTCCTTTATTCCTTCTTCTCTTTCTTCCCCTATCAAGGGAGAAAAATCAGAAAACATCTAATAGAAAATTGGTGCAAATAAGTTGAGTTTTATTTCTAGACTTAAGTAGAGATACTGCAGAGGTTTGACTGAAAAGCTGCTTGAAGCTCTTTTTATAGCATTTGTTGGTCACACATGAGAAAGCAATATCATTGATTGGCCTCTATATATTTAACTTTTGTGCAGTTAAAACTGTTCCTCTACTCCTCCTTCAGTTCTGCAATGTGCTGGAGAGAAAATTCTTCCCAGTTTCAAGTTGGAGACATTGAATTTCCCTTCAAAGAACCCTCCTCCCTTCTCTGAAGGTCTGGGAGCCTTTAGTACTGAAATAGTATTGAGATAAGCAGAATTTTCTAAGGTCTAAGAGTGGCTTTCATGCTAGTGGTTTATCAAGATGGTGACTTCACAGTAGAGGGTAGGAATGAAGTACACAAACTCTGGAGAACTACTTGTTCTCAAAATCAGCTCTCCTTCCCCTTTTTTAAGAACAGGAAGGAGATCACTGCTCATATATGCCTTTTTCATACATTAAAATGTTCTCTCCACTTATTCAGGAATGACTCATTATTCCTTAATATTGAGGGACTCACTTTCTTATAAAATCGAGAATATAAAATAGAGAAACTTAACTATCAATTGAAGCTGAATTTTTTTTTTTTTTGGTTTTTGGGTCTCACCCGGCAGTGCTCAGGGGTTACTCCTGGCTCAGTGCTCAGAAATTGCTCCTGGCAGGCACAGGGGACCATATGGGGCACCGGGATTCGAACCGATGACCTTTTGCATGAAAGGCAAATGCCTTACCTCCATGCTATCTCCCGGGCCCCGAAGCTGAATCTTAATTCTATATTACTATTTATATCCTAATAGATTTTTAAATTTTGTTTTATTTTTGAGCTTTGCTCAGAACTTACTCTTGGCTTTGTACTGAGAGGCCACTCTGGGGCGGTGTCTGTATAGGATGTCAGATGAGCCTGGGTCAACTGCGTGTGAGAAAAGCACCCTACCCACTGTTCTATCTCTCTGGACTCACTACTAGGTGTTCTTAAGTGCCTTGCTTTCTTCTTCTTTGTTTGAATAAATAAAAAATTTAATTTTTAAAATTTTTTCTTTTTTATAATTTTTATTAAGACCAATGTGAATTACAAGTCTTTCACAGTTATATTTAAGGTACATAGTGACAGTGAATTAGGGCAATTCCCGCCACCAATATTGACCTCCCTCTGCCACTATTCCCAGCATGCATCCCATACTTCCACCCTTAGCCTCTGTACTGTTAGTGTAAAAGGTCCCTTTGAGTATAGCTTGTTGTAGTTTGGGTCTCTTGATTCTATTATCATTGACTTTGGGTAGGGTATTTAGGGCTTATCTTTTTTTATTTTTTCTTTCCATTCAGTGTTCATTAGACTGTTTGCCCCTAGTACCATCTTTTTTATTTCTCTCAATTTATATGGCAGAATAAGCTGATTTGTGCTCTATAGTTCTGTTGAAAAAGGAAAAATGGGGGAGAGATGAGCCCCTGTGTAGAAGCTATGAATTTAAATTTTAAAGAAGAACTAAAGAGAAAGAAAAAAAACATATCAGGGGCCCAGGAGATAGCATGGAGGTAAGGCGTTTGCCTTTCATGCAAAAGGTCATTGGTTCGAATCCCGGTGCCCCATATGGTCCCCCATGCCTGCCAGGAGCAATTTCTGAGCATGGAGCCAGGAGTAACCCCTGAGCACTGCCGGG
>PVKC010002257.1:0-44334 GCA_004027635.1 Crocidura indochinensis
TTTACTCCATATTTACACTGTGTGATATTCTACTTCTTGACTGTTAGATTTGAAGGGAAACAAAAAAGAAATTGAAAGAAGAAAAGGAATAAGGAACAGTTAAGACATGTTCAAGACTTTTGTTAAGACATTGAATTGATTTCCAGGATCTGTTGGTTTTCTTATAGCAATGTGTGCGCTCATAAATTGAAATGACACTGTGTCAAAGAGTTAAAAGTTAAACTTGATTTATTGAAGAAGACTATTAAAAATATAATATAAAGATGTTGCTTGAGCATCTATTACCTTATAGATTGTTTTAGTTAAGATTATATCAGAGATTCTAGCATAATCAGAAGCGGCTTTTTGAGTAGCAAAGGCTTCTTTCTCTCTTATTTCAAATGAGGGCATAATCTTTGAGTAGCATGTCACATGGTCAAAATTGGCCATTTCTTTTTTCTCTTTTTTTGGGGGGCCACACTCGTTTGATGCTCAGAGGTTACTTCTGGCTAAGCACTCAGAAATAGCCCTGGCTTGGAGGGACCATATGGGACGCCAGGGTAATCGAACCGTGGACCTTCCTTGGCTAGCGCTTGCAAGACAGACACCTTACCTCTAGCGCCACCTCACCGGCCCCAAAATTGACCATTTCTAACCTCTCTCGAATTGATAAGAACCAATATATTTAATGTAGTGGATCTGTACAAATGAAGTTTTTAAGAAGAAAATTACAGACAAACCTGCTCTGTATGGAGCCTTTGGCTCCAGTTTGTGTAGAGCTGGCCTTATGCTGCTTGTCTATTTGAATGGCGACATCTTCCCTTAACTGCAGGGACACAAATAAGGTTCAAACACAGGTTTAATTTGGCACCAAGCTCCCACTTGGTCTCCTGTGCTTTATTGCACATCTGCGGCTGTTATTCTCCTCCCTCTGCCTGTTGCTTCCTCCACAGAGAAGTAATAGAACTGAGCTGGTCATTGCACTTGGTTTTTCGTTTTAGAGTAAAGAGCCCATCTTTGCTGACGACCTTATCTTTGTCCTGCTGAGTAGCTCTAAATACATATCCTCATAATATATATTGGAAGGATGTAGTCTCAAAGTGTCAGCATTTTAGTTCAAAAATTCTTTCTTTAAAATGAATTAGAATCCAATCAAATTAAGATTATGCATAGGGTCACAAAATTGACTCAATTGTATTTTTAACTGATAACATTTTACTTTTATAAATTTCAACTTATCCCTATCTCACACACACACACACACACACACACACACACACACACACACACACACACTAATTGATGCATGGCCAATCCATGGGCCCAAGGGGTACATGTTTATAAGCTTTTCCTTTGTTCCATGTTTGGAATGTGCATGTTTCCCAACATGCTCCACCGGGTTTTCTCCTTAGGTCAAGAGACATGTGGTTGCTCTGAGAAGGTTGGGATCAGGAGATCTTCTTTGTCCTTCCTTTCCTGGCCTGTGTTTCTTCTAGAGCTTCTCTCATCAGGTCTTAATTCTAGAATCTACAAGGTGTGTCCTAGTAGCCTTAGGGCTAAAGACTAGAGTCATTCATTCAGTTCCATCCCTTGTTTTTATTTTGTCCCTAGAACTTTTATTACAAGCCAAAAACCCCATGGAGGTAGGGGGGGCCTTCCCTTTCCACCGGCCTGCTCCACTTCAAACTTCAGTTGTCTTTATCAAAAGAAATTTAGAGATGTGTGAAATGCTGGGAAAGAGAGTAAGTGAGAAGGAGAAGAAAGTTGGCTTGCATATGGCTAACTAGGGTTCAAACCCCATATTGGTCTGCCAAGTACTGCCAGGAGTAATCCCAGAGCGCAGAGCCAAGAGTAAGCCTGGGCATTGCTGGGTGTGGCCCACAAAAAAAAAGAGATATATTACAGATAAAAGGAATGGAGAGTAAAGGAGAGAGAAGTATTAAAGAGAGAACACAGGTTTGAAAGAAAAGCAGAGGAGAGAACATAGACTTTAAAAAGCAAGTGATCCTACAACAGTTTTTGGAAGCAAGTTACATATTTACCTGGATTTCTCTAACCACATAAGAGTTCATCAGGCCTTGTTTTAGGGAAATCCTTGGATTCTTGATAGTTCTTTCATAATTGTATCATGATCTTTAGATGATTCTGTAGCTTCTCTTTCTGAGGGGTTCACCCTTGTCTGGGTGGGACATCTGTTTCTGCATTTGGGTCGTACTGCAGTTTCTCTGATTCCAAAGAGTCCAGAATTTGCATTTCAAAGGAACGTGGTCTTCGTACCCTTGGGCCGCTACAGGGTTGTATACCAAACTAATTTAATAGCTAAGTATTGAGCAGCAGGTTCCAGACTTAGAAAATTCAGAGAGGAAAATATGAATGACAGGGGCAATTGGTGAAAATGCCAAACTCAGTTTGCTGAGAAACAGTACCAAGTTCCCTGTATTAGGATCTAAGATGTAGCATTGACTGTCACCAAAATGTTGAGGTTAGAATATGGCATGCCTTTGCTTAGAGAAAACCCTGCTTTGCCTTCTGTACTCTGCTTGCTTGAGGAAGTTATCTGCTGTTTTGCTTCTGTAAACCTGGCTTTACTGGGAACCTAGGTACAATCAGGACAGCCTCTAGTCTTAAGGAATTGAGACTAGGCCCAGAAGGGCAGCCAGTTTCTGAAACCAGACCTTATGGGGACATTCCAGGCACAGGCCCCGGTCAGTTGTCAGGGGCTAAACAACAATAGACAGATGGCCAGATAACATTTGCACCCTGGGTACAACACCGCTTTCTGTATCTCGAGATGCCTGATCACACTTCACTGAGCCTGCAGCCTGCCATAACCATTTGTCTGATGCTACATTTGAACTACAACCAATCCTAGCTGTCTGGCTGGTGCAACTTTGCACTAGGGACCAATAATTTTAAAGATCAACTTCCTACACGCAGGAATCCCCTAGACGGAAGCCCAAGGTATCTTTTAACATCGTCCGGCGAGTCATGTTCGGGGTCCTCATTTCTTAGGAAATGTTGGACCCCAGCTTGTTAGAATAAACACCCATGTTTTGGCATTGCTGAACTGTCTCCCTGGTGGTCTTAGGGAGGGCAGATCCCAATCTGAACCTAACACCTGCTCATCCTTATTCTGATGAATGATGGCAGGCCTTCTGCTCTCCTGTTATAGATACAGTGAGAACAAATATTGTTCTCTTTGGCCACTTCATTCAGTGAAGAAGTGAGTTCATAAGAGTCCCAAGAGGAACTCAAGTGCCCAAAACAAAAATGTCTGGATTCAAAGCTCAATTTTACTAGTCAGGTGCATAGATTCAGGTGAAGTTAATTCCTTAAATGAGTCAATATTTATAAAGTACTTAATATTTGGTTAAAAAAATAGTGTTAACAATATAGGTATATTGTGGCTGGAGCGGTGGTGCAAGCGGTAGGACATTTGCCATACATGAGCTAACCTAGGACTAACTGTGGTTCAATCCTCCGTGTCCCATATGATCTCCCAAGCCAGGAGCGACACCGGGCATGGCCCAAAAACAAAACAAAACAAAACAGAAAAACAATATAGATATGTAATAGTGATAGTTAAAATACAATTTGTATTCACCACAATTTATTTAAAAGTGCATACCTTAGGAAAATTAAATAAGAGCATATATAAAATGTGCTTCATATATTAAATAAAATTTAGTCATAGGAGTCCTACAAAACACTCCCTTGGAACAGCAGAGACCTCTTCTGCAGAAATTCCCCTCTAAGAGACTCTGTCACCCCAAATTAGATCTTATTTGACCCAAAAGAAAATACCTAGATGAAAGCAGATGTGACGCACCATCAAGAACTCAGCATTCCAATTATCATTCTCTGAAATTGTCTGAAAGCCTTAAGAATCAGGTTATGATAGTAAGAACTGAAGTGAAAGGCTATGCAGAGAAGATCAGGAGATGGAAAAAATAAGATCTATACATATGTGTAGTCCATTGAAGCTCAGCTTCCGATATAACTAGATTCCCAAGATGTTTCCTATCTTTCAACTGGAATCCAGTTTATTCAGGTTTATTCAGTCATCAGGTCGCCAAACATGCTGTGACTTCTCCTTGTTCGGGACAACCTAGTTTTCTACTGTGCCTTGCTTCCATGAACTGTGACTACAAGTTTGAGCCCCCCCTTCCATTTCATGATATGGAAAACCAGATCATCATAATATGTGGATGCTTATTACAATTTACAAGAAACTGCTCACTAAATCAAAAGGTGTTACTGGAAAGGAATCTAATTCAGAAGAAAACTATTCATTTCATTTAAACATCAGCTTCATTTTTACTGATTTTTTTCAAGTGCATATTCTGGGACCCTTATACTAATGCTAATTAAAGAATAAAGTTGGGTATTTTATTTTTAAAATTCCATAAATGTACATCTCATATTGAGAATTATTGAATAATAGTCAAAGAATTATTTAGGGTAGCCTAGAAAAGAGAAGACACTTAAATGAGCTGAGGATGAAGGCCTAAACATAAAAATATCAGGAATCTCCTATCTTAAAGGAAGCATTCTTTCTAGAGCAAATGGGAAAACAGTGTGGGACAGATAATAAGGCTCAATCCCTGGCCTCGCCTTCAGGCTCCAAATGATAGAATATTCCACCAACGTACTTCCTTTAGCGCCTTTACATACCAATCAAACCCCTCTCTAGGTCACTTCCTGAACATTCTACATTCCATTTTTTACAGTAATATCACAACCTGAATTGCCTTTATATGTACCATAAATTAATAATTATAATGCTAGGGATGATTTTTCAGATCATGACACTTAAATGTTATATCTTTGCATCATCACAATAGAAATATGCGTTTTATTTCAACTTTCTGGTCTAGAGACCAAGAATTACAACAGTTCTAGAACATACCCAGTACCTGTATATGTCACTTTTTTAAATAAATAGAAATAGGAATCCATATTTTGGCCATTATATATTAGTCCACATTTTGCCTTTTTTGTTTCCCATTTCATATTATGTTCATTATTTTTTCTCATTTAACTGTTTTGATTATCTATATAACACTATTTTCTATGGTTAAAAAACATTTTTTCAATAAAATACTATTGTCAAGGTATTAACACAAGTACAATAATAATAACAACAAACATAGGAGACCTCCAGACAAATATAGAAGAGTTTCAGTTATGCATTAAAATTGTCTGACATCTCTTCTTCAATCAATCTTAAACATGATTTAACTGATTTGATGCTTACAGCATAAAGATTTTACGATTTCAAAATGTCCTTTCCTTTAGGCTCTCAGTTATTACCACTTCTTTATTTCCATTTACTACATGCGTCTTTGATCACTGTTTTTTGATCTTTTTGTAATTAGAGCTTAGCCTTTCTATTCTTTATTCTATGACACATGATTTATTCTCTATATATAATGTTTAACCCCTTTTCCAATAATTTATTCATGCACCCTCTTTACCAGAATTATCCTTTTTATTTAATATAATTTCTTCTTTTGTTTTTGTTTTTTGTTTTTGGGCCACCCTTGGCTGTGCTCAGGGGTTACTCCTGGCTGTCTGCTCAGAAATAGCTTCTGGCAGGCACAGGGAACCATATGGGACACCGGGATTCGAACCAACCACCTTTGGTCCTGGGTTGGCTGTTTGTAAGGCAACCGCCGCTGTGCTATCTCTCTGGGCCCTAATATAATTTCTAATCACTTGTTTTTAATAAACTATTCTCTAATACTGAAAAATAAAAAACAGCCCTTCAAAGCTCAAATTCCATACATGTCATATAGTCTTCTCAAATGCTCCAAATCATAAAACTTAGCTTATTATGACAAATAATTATGGCCACCATCTTTTAATATTTCATAAATGCCATGCATTTAGACATCTTATCAGGAACATACCTCATGAAGAGAGAGACTGGGTTCCAGTTAATTAAGTGGTAGAACCAGGCTTTTGATTATATAGCTCACAGATTTGACCTCTATGTAATGTCCCCTCTTTGCCCAGCTATTAATTTGGTGGGCT
This sequence comes from Crocidura indochinensis, assembly GCA_004027635.1. Taxonomy (NCBI): domain Eukaryota; kingdom Metazoa; phylum Chordata; class Mammalia; order Eulipotyphla; family Soricidae; genus Crocidura; species Crocidura indochinensis. The sequence goes on from PVKC010002257.1 coordinate 6,016, forward strand.
AGTTTTATGGTTAATGTTTAATATGTATTTTTATGCTAAAACTTTTAGGGATTGAAAGTTTTCATAGATCACAACCTATAATCATTACCATATAAATATATCCATGGCACTTTAACTACTTGATATTGTACTTAATTCAAATCTGGCACAATCGTTTAATTTGGCACACTTATTTAATTCAAATCTACCAATGAAAATGAAAATATCTGGAGGGCTGGAGCCCCCATTGCCTATTCTCAGTCAAGCAGGCCAGCAGTTCAATGCAAAGGCCCATGAATGTGATACTGCTAACTGTTGTACTATCTCCTGGCCTCTAAATAAGTCTCTTTTAGAACCAAATGGTCAAAAGAGATTCTATAAATCTATTATTTGATATTTATTTATTTTCCTTTATAGTATGTGTCATCAAGTTCACCTAGAACAAAACAGTTCATGTCGTATTGGACTAATCAAAACTTTCTTCATTGTAATCAACATCAATAGGGTTGAATGAGGTAAGATGTTAGAATTGACATTGACAAATAATAATCTAATGAATTTTTATCACCTACAGCACTGTCATGGAGACTAAAAGCATTTATTTCAGAAAGCTCTTTACCTCAACAGTTAACTTTTACTACTTCTAAATAGATCTTGTTCTAAAGCTGTGGTCTTCAGGCCTCTTTATGCCTACATACCTATAATAAGGAATATAAAATGGGAGTACAAAAACCAAAAAAAAAAAAATGGGAGTACAGAGTGTCTGGTTAAAATATGGGGCCAGAGTGAAGGAATAGTGGTAAAACATTTGCCTTGCATACGGCTGACCCAGAATGGACGCAGGTTCAACCCGGGCATCCCAAATGATCCCCCCAGTCAGGAGCAATTTCTGAGCGCAGAGTCAGCAATAACCCCTGAGTGACACCGAGTGTGGCCCAAAAAACAAAAACAACAAAAAAATGGGAGCACCTCTAGAAAAGAGTGTTACAGTGACTGAGTCATAGTCTCATACTCTGAAATATAGTTTAGCCAAACCTCTATCTGTTTGTATTTCATACTCGTTTATTGTCATGTAATTCATTGAATCCACTCTTCCTCTTTCTTCATAATCCTTACATGTTATTTAATGGATCTCTTGCTGGATTTTTACCACTCCCAAACATGTTTTACTTTGGGGGGGGGGTGAGGGGCGGGTACTCCAGAAGGTACTTGGGGCTTTACTCTTGGCTCTGACTCATTCATTTCATTCATCCCATGTGGGATGTCGCAGATTGAACCTGGGTTGGCTGCCTGCAAGGTAAGCACTTTCCCATTCTACTATTTACCTGGCCTCTGTTTAATAGATTGAAGGTTCTGTGGACCCCATTTAAGAACATTCAGATTAGTTTAGCAACAGCCACTCAGTTCACCCAAACAGATTTTGACCGTCAATGCACAGACGTTTATCTCTTTTCATAAAACTCCATCAATGTTGTGATCTCAGACACAGAATTTCAAAACCAGATGTTTTGGATCATTGGAATTTTCTTCCATTAAGTTTTGTGAATGAAAGATAGCTATGAAGTTCTCCTTGTTCTTTCTATAGCAAAAGTTTCATTCACGCACCTAAGTTCCTTCAGACTCATATCGAGTGTCTGTGAAGTCTTATTTTCATGTAATAGTATCATGTATTGTCTAACTTTACAAAGATCACAATTCATTGCATATGTAAGTGGAACATTTACTGAGTGTCTTTTTATAAAACATTTAATATTTTGTAATTGTACATTTTTAACCATTTTTATTTTATTTCTGAAGTCAAAATACTTTTAAGATGTACCTTCCGAATATACCCCAGGATCTCAAAAATACAATATAAAAATCCCTTCCTCACACCTATCTTCACTGCAGCATTATTTACAATAGCCAGATTCTGGAAACAACCAAGATGTCTTTTAACAGATTAATGGCTAAAGAAACTGTGGTACATATACACAATGGAATATAATGCAGCTGTCAGGAGAAAGTCATGAAATTTTCCTATACATGGATGTACATGGAATCTATTATGCTGAGTAAAATAAGTCAGAGGGAGAGATAGTCTCACTCATCTATGGGTTCTATAAAAAAAAAGGCATTACTGAAATAACTCTCAGAAGTGAGGACGGGAAGGACCAGCTCACCATATGAAACTCATCCCAAAGAGTGGTGAGTGCAGTTAGAGAAATAAGTATACTGAGAGCTATCATAACAATGTCAATGAGTGAAGGAAGTAGAAAGCCTGTCTCAAATACAGGCAGTGGGTAGGGGGGTAGGGATATGGGAGCAATGGTGATGTGAATATTGCACTGGTGAAGGAGGTGTTCTTTTTATGATTGAACCCCAACTACAATCATGTTTATAATCACAGTGTTTAAATAAAAATATTATTAAAAATAAAATAAAATATGCCTTCCCCCACTTCTTTTTCTCTGGCAATACAAGTAAGGAAGAATCAAAGTTATTTTTAATCCAATGATAATGACTAAATATAGGTTTCAAAAGTCAATAAATGTGGTACTTCCATTACATGAAATCAACTGAGAATTTCAGGACTTCCTTATTCTAAATAATTTGCTTATATTTGCCATAGTCATATCAACTTCAATTTATAAGTTTCTACTTGCATTGTGTACCTATTAAGTGCCAAGACCTCTACTAAGTAGGTTCCATGTATAATTTTATTTTCTATGAGATGCATACTATTATAAAATCTTCTTGATAGGTGAATAAATTGACATCTAAGGAAATAACATTTTTTATTTGGCTGTTTAGATTTTGTATTTTTTAAATGAGTATGATCATTCTGTCTGCCCCTCTTACTCTGACTCATTTTACTCCATGTCTATAAAATTCTATGATTTATTTGACTGAAAAACAATAAAACTTTAAAAAGAAAATAAGAGACCATGTTTACTTCAGCACACTTGGTTAGTAACTATGGAACTGGGATTTGAACCCAGCTATGCCTGACTTCAAAACATGTGCTTAGAACATCATGGGTCACTTGTAAATATATTGGCTCATCTGTGGTGTACAAGATGATCATATCAACCCTATCGCGGTTGCGATGCTACTACTGTCTGGTTATTACAAGCCCCGTCAGGGCCATATCAACTAAAACAGTATTTAGCAACTTTATATATCTTCCTTGTTACTTGGGCATATCATCCAGTATAATTCAGGGGGATCTGGTTAGTAGAGTCTAAGATCTGAAAGATTCTTCTCCATTTAAATGGTTCTGAAAGATGTTTTCAAAATCTCTTCTCTGGAGCCATTGCTGGATTCTTTCTACTGCCTCCTTTTCAAATTATTTCAGCCAGTATCCTGTGGCTATGCAATAAAAACTTCCCAGGTTTAATGCCCTTAAAAATAAATTTCCGTGTCAATTCTTTACCTCGTCTCTCCCCTATCCCACATTAAAAAAAAATCTCCAAATTCCTATTTCTCCTGGTCAGAGAAATAGGGACTTGCATAGCCATTTGCAATATATTTTCCAAAGCACTCTTTCAGGTGTCTCTGACATTATATAAGAACCAAACTGAATCTCTGAAATTGTTCTCTGTCATGGAGTGACAGGTAATTTAAGATTTTAAAAAAACTTTTGCCCTAGATAATACTTGAAAAATCCAGCATCCCATAAAGCTTCACTTTCTTCCCCTTTAAATCTGTTTGGGGCTTCAAATCCTTGTTTGCCAGCCTCGATATGCTATCATATATAATGTAAAATCATCTATTGATTTAAAGATCAAGTCAGCAATGGAATTGGACTCTTTGCAAGTTACCTTGGTTTAACTACTGAAAACCTCTGTAATTGCCTCTGAGACTCGAGTCACTGGAACTCTAATTCACTGTACTCTCACATGGAGGAACTAACTGCTCACTCTAGACTTCTCCTCCGCCTAAGTACCTTCGGAAGGGAATGACAAACCAAGAAAACAGCCTATTTGTGGGTGGAAGGGGCAACTTCGGTAAAATCGTAGCCACAAAAGGACATTCTGGATATTATCAATCTGTACAATTGGTTATTTGCCACGGCTGTCCTGGGAATCATACATCCTAGGACAGTCATGAATTTTAAAAAAGTGCCCATTGACACCTGACCTGTTGGTTTTGAGAAGGTGAGTAAGCAAACAGTAGAGATGGTGGCTCCGAGTTAAATAGACTTCAAGGAAAACCTGGAAGAGAGGTGAGATCAGTGAATGCTAAGGCAGAGCCATGGTTTCTGCAGTAGAAACATAACGCTTCCCAGTGTGGCATCCAGGTACTCACCAGACCTTCCTAGAGAAACTGTTATTATATACTTAATACACAGATACATTCCTTGCAATTTATAGCTCTCTTTTCCAATGCATTATCTTGTTTATAGAGATGTTGTGCATGGAATACTACAAGAACCTATTTTCTGAGTACTTAAGTATCTGCTAGATAGTTGCATGAGTATGTTACATAAAGTATAAATATAAGATGTTAATAGTGTTCAGGAACATACGGTAATGTGTTTATTGTTTTCATATGTAATTAGGTATGATTCCTTTCTCTGCTAGTAAGTAAATTATATCAGTTCATCATTAAGAATATTGAAAGTTATCTTCTTCTACTATTTCCATTAAAATTAAAAATTTGGGGCCTGAGCAATAGCACAGTAGTAGGGTGTTAGCCTTGCACACTATTGACCCAGGACAGACCTCAGTTCAATCCCTGGCATCCCATATGGTCCCCCAAGCCAGGAACAATTTCTAAGCACATAGCCAAGAGTAACCCCTGAGCGTCACCGGGTATGGCCCAAAAACAAAACAAACAAACAAACAAAAACTCATAAAAATAAAAATCAGTATTCTTGAACTTTTAGTTTTACCATATTTTTCTTTTCAGACTTTAATTTCAATCAGTTTCTATGTAAACTGAAATAATGTGTGCAAATACATAGCTAAATGTTAGCCAATAAATTTTATGGCATAATAGAGACTAAGTTGGTATGGTATTCAGTTGGAACTTAGAAATCCAGAAGAACCAATCTTAACTAAAAGACCTTATCAGGTATTTGTATTTTTCCTGATCTAAGGTATTTTAGTTCAGATTGAAACTATAATATTAGTTCTTCTGGGTTTCTAAGTTCCAGCTGAATACCATACCAAAATACAAAAGTCAGCAGGCTTGAAACTTACCTAGCACTGTTGTTTCAGTTCTAGGCAGAAAGAGACTAAAATTCTACCTCAAATAATTAGATAGGTGAAGTTCTCTCTTACTCAAGGGAAAGTCAGACAAGTCAGACTTTTTGTTTTTTTCCTGAGCATATTATCAACTAATTTTTATGACCCACTCACATGCTTCATGCTTCATGTTATTATAAATTCAATTACTAATATTATCCTGAAATATGTTCACATACTCACCTGGAACAATGTTTGAGCAAATATCTAGAGTATCTCAGGTCTTATTGTAAGCTTAATTCACTAAAAAATATTTTAAAAGAGGGCTAGAGAGATAGTAATAGCAGGCAAGGCAATGATATTAAGTTTGCTAGTAACTTTTATAAAATTCTGAGGCAAAGTGCTTCAAATGATAATATCTCAAGAGGTAGGCAAAACACATTATTCCTTAAACAATTTAACTGTGTTTCTTTTTATCAGGTACAATACAACAATAGCAGAAAAGGCCTCTGCTGGATATGTTTTAATTAACAATAATAGAAACATTTCAATCAATAAAATATTAAATATCATTCTGTATAGTGTAGTCAAGTCATTGGTCTTAAAGAGTGCATAGCTAGTCAGTTTATAACTGCATCCCGCTTACAGACACTGGGCTCAGGAATTTGTGTGTAGAAAATATAGCTATGGACTCTTTAAAGCAGCAATATACTTTTTTATTTAAATACTTAAGATGTATCTTAATACATTAATGTTACATTATTGCTACATATCTCAGAAAAATTCAAAGATTATCAGGGGCAAATTAAATATGACACATTAATAAACATGCTTAGCATTATTGTCTATACTACATCCAGACAAGTCAAAGAACCACTGTCTGACCTCCATAATACAGCACCAAGAGCTTACCAAGAAAACTTGTCAATAAATCATAGTCAAAATGAGCTGGCACTAGGTTTTTCTTACCAAAAAAAAAAAAAAAAGTAACGATATGAGTTAAAGCATGATTGGCTGATGGGCTTTTATTTTTTTTAAGTTTCACTACGTTGAAAATCTATAAGATAAGTGTCTAGGACACGAAGAAGGTAATTTATTCAAAATGGCAGAAAGTGCCCAGAAGTTTAGCAAGCACAGGCACAGATTTTAAGCAGACAAATTTCTGTTGTCCCTAAATACAGAATTTGCTTCATTATCTAGATTTAATGAAGAAAGACAATGTTTATCATATTAACATGGTAGAATGAAGGGTAAAGGTGAGAGCTATCAGGAGAAAAGCACAGTTCTTTTCTTAATGAATCTTGCCTTATGTTTTTTTTTTTAATTTTCTTATCACCAATTTTATGCTCTGCGGGTAGTAAACAAAAATGGTGACAGCCAAACATGCATTTTGCATCATAACAAAGTCCCTAAATCTGCAAACAGTAGTTGAAGGTGCTCCTTTTCCATCGAAAAAAAAAAAAAACAATAGCATTTATTAGCAGCATTTCACTCTGCTCACATGATTTGTACGAACTTCATTCTCCAAGTGTCAGCTGTCAGATGAAATGATGGGGGTTGACAGTTCAGAATTTTAAAAGTTCAGCTCCTTTCAAATGCACTAAGTGAACAAGAGCTGCCTAATTTGGACTGAAGAAAAAGCAACAAAATCCCCTGTAAGTAGGCAAGGTTCTATTCTACTTTCGCATGCTTAGTATGCACAGAGAATGCTAAATACTTTTCAGCTGGCTACACTGTTAACTCTGTGAGTGAGAAAGATTCCATTAGGTGAGCTTCAGGCAAGAGGGGGCTACAAATGGAATTCGCTTTCCCTTTTTCGAAATTCACAATATATGACCCATATCCAATGATAAATGGTCTATAAATTTCCCTGCTGTATTTAATTGCATAAACTTTCATTATAGCCTACTATTAACATGGGAACACTTTGACACAGGATGTCAAAGAGAAAAAAATGAGGAAAAATACAAAAAAAAAAATTGGGCTTCGCGAAATCTTTACATCCCTACCAATGAATTTTAACATATATGTTCAAAGATTTTAAATCTTTTTTTTCAACCAATTAGTTACTTTTAATTTTGGTCGCACAAAAATCTATTAATCACTATTTAATTATCTGGAGCTCTTGCCGGTCTAATTAGAGCTTTCCGTATTACATCTTCAACTAAACTGGGGACCCTATCAACTCATTTATCTGATACGTACTTGGTGCACTGGTGAGTTAATTAATGAAAAAAGAAAAAAAAACTCGTTGAAATGCTTCATTCAAAAAAAAAAAAGCTTATTAAACACTTTGAACATTAAATAAGCCGACTGATTTTATTGGGTTTTCATTGCCCTAAAAAGGCATTCTAGAAATGCAAAGCCTCCTGTGACATTTCTGGGTAAATATACATTGTCGAAGAAATCAGAAGCAGCAGTGATCAGTTGAGTAACAATCCCTCTTCTGCCCACTGCCTCGGGGAGCAGTCTTTTGAAATCTTTTAGACAAAAATCGGGACCATGATTAGACATAAGATTTTATTTGGAATTTTCTGGTGTGGGTCAGGAACACTAAGCATGATTGTAAATGAAATTACATTGCTATCTTCAAGGTAATGTAGTGTAAAATAGTCTATACACTATAAGTAGGCTTAGAAGGCTGAAGAAAACAAAGTAATTTTCTGAGCCCAAGCTGTTCAGCCACCAGTTTGACTTTGTTCTCTCTTGTCAAAAGGCTGGGCTCCTATTCCAGCTTCTAACTCACACACCACCCTCAAGATGACTTTCTTAAGCACCCCCAGACTAGGTTAGGGGGACCTTCTGGATGTTATCAGAATACTTGTGCATGAACCTTTGTTCATTTATGGTGAGGAAGCAACGGAATAAATGGGGGGGTGGCTTTGTTCTCAAACATTGTTGTGAGTGTACATTACCTTCAATCACAAAGTTCTTAGGATTAAAGACACAGCCTAAGAAAAGCGTCTAGATCCGTGACTGACGTAGTATAACCATTTTTGTTCAGCACATGGCTGCACTTGCCTGCTCAGATGCCACTAGATCCTGAGTTCTTGAAGAAAAGAGACACAAGGTGCATCTCTTTATCTCTAGAATCTAGCACAGTCTGTGACGGGCAATAAATTCCTTTGTATACTTGGGTAATAACAAAGCAGAACAGTGGGTCTGCATAAAGGAGCCCAGGGGATTTACGAGTGGACTAAGCAAAAAGGAAAATAATTAAAATAAGTAAAAATTGTAGTCGAATTGTCCTTCTTTCCTACAGAGGGCAGTAAGAATCCTGAGGTAGTTCACGTCTCCTAATTCACTTACCCTCAAAATGTATTTGCTACTTAGGTTTTAGTGACAACTTGCATTCTTTTCTCTGGCTCTCCAATAGATTTTTTTCAGTTATTAGGTATCTGTTTCCTCACCTGAGAAATTTATTCTCTGAGTCTCAATAGTTCAAAAATACTTCCATCGGAAAGCAAAAATTGTCATAGTATAAAATATGTAATGATCACTTTTAAATTTTGTTACCACTCAACCTCCCCTCTGCAATGTACATTGTTCTTAGTTAATCAATAAAATCATGCGATCATATTATAATCCTGCCAAAAAAAAAAACCTACTGTCTATAACCTCTGTACAAAATAAAGTCAAACTAGAAAATACTTTCAAAATGCAGAATTTCATAAGTGATTTAAGAGATCTGGTTATCTCATAAGCAAAATGTTATTAAACTATTAGTGTAGAACATCTGAAAGATAATAAAGAAAATGTAATTTTAAAAAAACTAGAAAATCAAGTTACTAGGAAAAATATTTGAAAATTAATAAAGCAATAGAATAATTTTAATCTGAATCTGTTATGTGCTTGCTCTTAAAGTTGAATTTGAAAATTGAATGTCTTAAACTTATATTGGGAAGATTATTCAAAAATATAATATTTGACTAATTATTCCTTTCTCTTAACTTAGAGAATAGTTTATTAAACTTTAAGGTTTCTTTAAAAATTGTTAAATATTTTTATCTATTTCCACTTTACTTTCTAAATAAGAACCTATCAAATCTTTCCAATTATTACTGCTATCATTAAATTTTGTCATTAGTGTTAAGTAGGTGTACTTTGATTTTTATTTTCTAGTATTGATCATACACTGATCAGAGAGAGAATTGTTCCTAAATATTATTGTTCCTAAATATCCCACCATATACCTGCTGCCCCATCCCACTGTCTTCTGATGGCTCTAAGAGTGTCCAGGATTTTAATATGGCATTCTGAAATTTAACATAATGGGAAAGTATTAGGATTGCTTTGGTTTGAAGTCTACACCTGGCTGTGGTCAGGACATACTCCTGGCTCTGTGTTCACTCCTGGTAGTCTTCAGGGGATCATATGGGAGAACAGGGATCCGACCCAGGGAGGTTGCAGACAAGGCAAGTACCTCACTCATTGTCCTTCATTGGCCCAGCAATAACTTTTGAAGTGCAAAGCAAGTAAAATTCACAGAGAGATCCTAAAAGGCATTTATTCGGTATTCTCTTTTCTTTAGATATTCTCTTCAGTAGGAGATATTCTTACCTTAAGAAAAATGTTATAATTTGATGAAATTCCTCCTTTAGGAAATTTCTCTCTTCCAGGTAAATATGATATGGAAAAGACTAATTTCAGTATAAAATGGATATATACTTATTTTAATTTTACTTATTTCTTTTGGTTGGGGCAGCTCCCACGCAGTGTTCAGAGGGTTCAAGGAACCACACCCAGCATTGCTGGGGGTAAAGGGTCATAGGACGTGAGAAATCAGACTCAGAAATGTAAGGCATAAGTTTCATGGATTAAGGAATCCATAGAAGCTCCAGAATTAATCACATGCGGTGCCAAATATTGCAATATTCCAATGAGTCAACGATGACCAAGAATTACTGGATTTGTTTTATATAAATATTCCAGAATGTTTTTAATCTCCTACATTTTTTCACAATATAACCAATGAATAAGAATTTATAAGGCAATTTTAGTCTGAAATCACTAAAAGGAGAAACATAAACTATCTGTCTTCTAGTATATAATACTTCTAGAAACAGCAATACTCTTTGAAGCTATTCTATGGCCCGTGAATGTCTTTTGCCTAAGAATATTTACTGAAGATCATTGGTAATTATATATTATATATCTTGTGTTTTCAAAATATGACAAGGTAAGTATTTTCTCTTCATTTTAGTGATACCTTTAAAAAATTCAAATAGATTCATCTGAATACCAAAGGTAATTTTCTTCCCAATATCTGTCAGATAGTTCAGTTCTAATTCAAGCAAATTCCTGACATGTATCATAGTTCTATTTACTGATTATCTGTTCTTCCCTTTGGGATCATAAGAATTTAAGTGAAAAAAATCTAAAAGATTTATTGCTAATGGGATTCTACAAATGTTATCTTTGTTCAGTTTAAAAGTAATATATGATCCTGGCTTTGTAGAGCATCTTTAATGTTCCTTTTTTGAATATGTATAACTCATTTTGAGACCAAGGCTAGATAGTAGCTCATCATTTTTGCTACCTGCCTTAAAATGTCTGCATTTTGTCTGTTTGAAAATAAAATATACTTGCGATTTAATTGATGTCATAACTTGATTCATCATCACGCTCATTGCAAACAAAGAGGCTCTGAATAACAAACAAAATGCTTTTTGTTCACTGGAAGAAAGGTCATATCATGCTGTATTTACATTTATGTCGTGTCTTATTACTAAATCTGTTTAAACCATCTTCCTTTATTATTGCTGAATGGGAGGCTGATGATAAGTGCTGTTTTCAAGATTTTTTAATCCTTTTTACTCTTTAGGCTAATTTGTGTGCTGATACATTATAAGGCCAACTGCATGTTTTGCTTGCTACTTTATTAGGGACCTGCAGTTCTTCCCAAAACCAACGAGTTCCTAAATGCAATACTTGCATGGGTGGACAGAGTTGGAGAGAGAGGTCAGCTGCCTGGTGCAAAAAGAAGAAATCTGTCAGTGTGATTCTAATTTGCTTTATGTAATTGACTTTGGTCTTGGAATTGGGAATGATTTGTTGTTAGGTTAAGCAGCAGGGAAGCTTATGGCTTATTATTTTTACTTCTGATACAACTGAAAGCAATGGGTGAGTAATGAGAGGACCATAGATAATCATGATGATACGAGGCAATGAACTGTGTGCACCCGAGTGATACTGCAGGTTTTATCAGACTGTGATGACCAGTAAGCTAATGCAAACTATAAATATGCAGATTAGTCAAATCTTTATTACATCTGCAAATAGCTACCGGCATGTTTTTCCTCTCTCACTTTATAATTTTGATGACTGGCTCTGAACCTTCCCTTACATCCGTGGAAATTTAGATGAAAAGCAAAGGTATCCCATTATGATAGGGAAATAAAAATATTCCCTCTGACAACTAATAGTAATCCAATTAAAAGCCCCACATAAAAGCAGGCTTTCTATGCCTGAAATACCTACAAGTTGATTCTTTACCCAGTACACGGCCCTCCAATTTCATCCCTTTTCACCCACACTTCCCAGTGGACTCAGCTCTCCCAAGATTTCTCATTTGCGGGGCTCTCTCCCTTGTTTAAACTCCAGAGAATACAGGATCAGTCCTCTTTTCTCTCACTCTAAAGTCTCTTCAGAATCTAATTCAATGAGACTGTATTTGTTACAATGAATGCAGATTGTTCAATGGGGCAGGTTTAAGAAATGTTGAAAAGGACTCAGAGGTTGGCGGGGAGGGGGGGCTTGCTGTACAGTGGGAGGAGGGAAGTTTTACACATCACCCCATGTTTGTTAAGGTCTAAAAGCACTGAAAGGGATTTGTTCTGTTTGTGTAAAGGGCCTCCGTGCTCTGGGTCTCAAAGACATGATGCCAAGTTCTCTAGCACATGCGCTTTCTCTTGATCTTGGGCCTGACAGGGCCAAACCTCAGAAGCGCAGGCTCTCGGGGACTGACCTATACTGTCCCTCCCCTCCAGCATCTCTAGGGTCTGCTACAGAAACAACCGGTTTCTACAATTCGTAGATTGTGTATTTTAATATATGAATTTGGGAAATCGTTTCTGTCTTTCCTATTATTTCAGGGTCATCTTGTTTACTAAATGTCTTCATTGATCAAATTAGCTGTTACTAAAAGAACTCCAATCTCTTAAGAGAATGACGATCTTTAATTAGATAATGCGAACTAAAATTATGAGTCATTGATGACTTAAGTGCCTGAAGGACATTTCCAAACCATAGTCAGGAATTGCCGGTCAAATATTCATCTATTTCTTGACTCTAATTATTGCTCCATGTTCTGAAATTGGAAATTCCATCTTACTTCATTTTCCTGAAATATAAGCCAAAGATAATTCTTAGAGAGAAATATTGCAGCACTGAGAGAATATATAAAAGCATCTATGTGTTATGAATATATATGTATATATATTGAACAAGCTACAGATGATGGGGTTTACTCAAGAATAATTTTTTCTCTTCTCTACCACTACTCTAAGAAATACTTTGTCAGATCTCCTTTCCATACTCTTGAGATATATTGAAAGAAGTTCACTGTGGTTTTTGTGGTCACTTTTAAATATTAGAAAAGTATTGTTTTCAGGTGTCAAAATATCCAATCCAATCTAAGTCAAAACTTGAATCACTTCAAAGATTCCTCTTCTGCCTGCCTTCAACACACATCTGATTTGCAATCTGGTTATCAGAAATGGGGAAATGGGGATGAGAAGCAGGTTGAGCAGGCAGAAGCATAAAACATGGCTTTTCTTGGTATATGCTTGGGTAATGTGGTCCTTTTCTTCAGACTTTGTTCTGTGGTGGGCTCTTTTGAGACCCCAGGCTTGGACCTGTGCAAATAGTTAACACATGTGCAGAATCCTCTTCTGATTTCTGCACCCATTCCATTAGCCCCTGCTTATGCTGTGTGTTTTATTTACGTTAGGCAGCACCTAAGGAGATGTGATTTAGTATGTTTTTCTGGTTACTTTATTATTTTGACCTTTTCAAGGTTTACAATATTGACATTATGCTATAAAATTATTTCTAACTATAATTAAGACCATTGTGCACATAGAATTGTTTAATAGTCTTGGGACATAGGTGCAGGAAAGTAGAAATTCTGGTGGAAGGTATGGGACGGGAATACTGTTATGATGAAATTCAGTTATTAGCAGTATTGTAAATCAAGATGCCTCAATAAAATTTGGGGGGAAGAAATTTTAAATGAATACACCTGCCTTTATAATATTATAACCATGCAAATAGTATTCATTGATAATTAAATTATATAAATAGATTTACAGAAAAAATAAAATAAGCCTCAAAACTCTGTAAAGGTATTTACTCTTAGCATTATATATAATGAGATTGCTGCAGTTTTGAAGCTTTTTTTATCTCCTCTTATTCATGCTCAATTGTTACTGTTTCCTTTTATCTTAGATCATCTTAGAGCTTTTATTCTTTTTTCAATTTCCTTGGACTATACTTTTCAATAAATAATTCTTAGGAAAGTGGCCTTAATAATAAGTTTTCTTATCATTACTTAAGTGATAAATATGGGGCTTGCTTCTATAAAATTCAAAATTGTCCCAAAATTATTTCTTTTCATTTCCTTAGATGAAATGATCTCTCCATTCCAGTTGCTATAATAAAGTACCATTGACTGAGTGGCTTACAAGTGACAGAAATTTATTTCTACAATTGGGAATTTGAGAAGTCCAAGGAAAAAATATCAACAGTATAGTTATAGGAAGGTAGTCCCTGATCCCAGACTTATCATTGTATCTTCATATGAAGAAAAGGACAATTGGATTATTTTGTCTCTTTTTTATTATTATAAATACAATCAGGCTATTTTGAACTACTCTTTTGCCATCACTAATTTTAGGAGAGTAAAATACTCATGAAATAACCACCTCCCCAATACCCTACTTTCTAATACTATTAAGCTGGGTATTGGAATTTCAACCCATGAATTTGGGATTAAAGGGACACCCAAGATTTAGATCACTGCACTCTTGTAGACATCACTCACCTGCAGTTTTCTTTCTCCAGTTATCTTTTGCTCCAGTTATTCACCATAGAAAATCCATGTGAGCCATTAGGAAAACTCACTCCCAAGTCTCCTTAAATCCTGAAAGCCATAGCCGCTGCAAGTCTATTTCTAATCTCTATTTCTAATCTCTATTTCTAATTTTCTATTCCAGAGCAAGTCAGTACTTGGAAGTTTCTGAATGCTCTCAAGATCCCATCAAGGAAATGCTAGATAGCTTTCTTTTTCTTTCCTTCTTTCCTTCCTTCTTTCTTTCTTTCTTTTTTCTTTCTTTCTTTCTTCCTTCCTTTCTTTCTTTCTTTCTTTCTTCTTTCTTTCTTTCTTTCTTTCTTTCTTCCTTCTCTCCTTCTTTCTTTATCATTCATTTCTTTCTTCTTCCTTCTTTCTCATTCCTTTCTTTCCCCTTCCTTCCTTCTTTCTTATTCTTTTTTCTTTCTCCTTCCTTTCTCTCTTTCTTACTTTTCTTTCATCTTTCTTTCACTCATTCTTTCTTTCTTGTCTCTCCTTCTCTCTCCTTCTCTCCCTCCACTCCTCCTTTCCTCCCTCCCTCAATTACAATGTCTGTTATTTTTAGAAGTCTTCCATATCTGGGATGGAGGTAAAGTAAGCCAGGAATGCCTAACACCATTATTCATGCTGAAAAGGCAAATCCAAACCATGATATGCCACTCCATACCAAAATAAAGGCTATCACCCACAGTATAGATAGCAGCAAAATTGGCAAGGACACGGAAGAACGGAAATTCTAAATGTTACTGGCAGGAGTTTAAATGGCCTGCTTAAAACAAACTGGCATTAGTTCAAAAGATGAAACACAAAGTTACAGTATTAACCAGCAGTTCCACTCCTAGATATAAACTTCAGAAAAATTAGAGCATAGCTATCTGTGATAAAATTGTATGTGAATGCTTATAGCATCATTCATCCTTACGACCCAAGTTAAACTAACCCAAAGTTCATCAATTAATAAATGCATAAGAAAAATATGATACATCTACATAATGTGATTACATGGTTATAAAAAATAAATGAGATGCTAATATAGTCTACAAACTGGATGAATTTGAAAACACGATACTATGTGAAAGAAGGTAGTAAAAATGGCCTCTTATTTTATGAGGCTGTCATATGAATAAGCAAATCCATAAAGGCATAAAGTAGATTGGTAGTTTCTTAGACTTGAGAGGATTAAAGAGGAGATAGGTTGGTATTAGAAAGAGATGTCTAAAGGTTAGAAACATCTTGGAGAGATTAAAATATTTTGAAACTGATTGTTTTACGAATGAAAGTTTATGTCACTTTTGCAGCTTCTTGTGAAGTTTAAAGTATTCCCAAAAATTTTAATACAAAATAAACTAAGTTGTCTAAGACTTAAAATTAATTCCAAGGCAAAATAGTTGTATGAACATTGAGCAGATATAAACACCAAATCCAAACAGAATCAAACCCCAATCTACAACAAGCTAGACACAGAGGGGACCACTTACACTAGCAGCCCGGGGGATCAGGGTGTTAAGGGAGGAGGCTATGGGAAACATGATGGGAACAGAGGTGGAAGGAGGACAGTTTGTTGGGGGGGGGGATGCCTCTGATTCAATGTCGCTATGCAGCTAAAGCATTACTGAGAAAGCTGTGTGATCCACTTTGGTTAAAATAAAAATTATTTAAATAAAAAAATTAATTCCTGTGATGTTTTTTCAACTCTTTGAATATATTCAAATCAAAACCAACTACACATGGTATACTGTTGCATTCTATGTTATATTAATTATAATCTCAATCATAAAGTATATCCAGAAGCATATCCTGACTTTCTTCTAATATCTATAGGTTTCTCTTTCCTAGATTAGGAAAAAGCCTTGACATGGATCATTCAGAAGATGCAACAATCATTACTGATTTCTTCAGCTTTTCACTACTACACATTACTACACAATACTTCAAAACTGAAATAGTAGTGAGGTAATTCTTGAATTTGTGTACCTGAAAAACATGAGCATCAGGATGATAATACAGGAATAAGGGATTTGTTGTGCACAAATGAACCCAGTTCTATCTCTGGCACTTCATGGTTTCCTAAGCACTGCAAGGAAAGATTCCTGAACACAGAACCAGCTGTAAGACCTCAGCACAGGTAGGTGTAGTCCAAGTGCCCCAATTTTTTCTGCAGAAAACCATAAGCATTAACACATTGCAAGCCTGTGACCTACGTTACGATAATTAAATTTTAATAGCTCTGCCTTACTTTATATTTTTTTAGATTTTTAAAAATGTATTTAAAGAAAATGCATCACATGGTTGATCATAATACATTTGTTCCCAGATAATGGAAAGCAAAGATATTGAAAAAATTAAAAAGAAAAATAAAGAATAAAAAGAGAAGAAAGTTAAAAGAAAAAAGAAAAAGTAGAGTAGCATGCACATCTTTAAAAGTTATTATATCTCCAATGAAGTCATTAATACAATGGCAGAGTTTAGTAAGCTCTTGTTAGTTGTCCATTTTGTTAAATTGGTGTGTTCCTGGGGCTGGATATATAGCACAGCGGTAGGGCACTTGCCCTGCACGCAGCTGACTCAGTCCAGACTTGGGTTCCATCCCCAGCATCCCAGGTGGTCTCCCAAGCCAGGAGTGATTACTGAGCACATAGTCAGGAGTAACCCCTGAGCATCGCCGGATGTGCCCTCTCCCAAAAGAAAACAAACAAAAAAGTTGGCGTGTACCTATAGCAATGACAAAAGTTAACAAATGAAGTTGCCCAGAGATTCAAAGCACTATTACTGATCATATAATTTTAGGGCATATACTCATCTGCTATGCCCCTGGGAGAAGGAAGATATGGGGAAAGGATGCCACACTCACTCAAAAAAGCTCCAAAATCAGCAGACCTGAAGTTTGGTCGAATTTTTCTTGAAGAGAAATATAGAGAGTCATTGATGAGGAAGGACCATCAGCAAAATGATCATTCTGGGTGATGGAGGCAACAGGTATGGCTCTGGCAGGGCAGGGATTGGCAAGTGGCCCTCTCCTCCCATCCCACAATGACCAGCTTTCTGTTGTGTGAGCTGGTGTATTCAGGATCATAGCTTTGTTTGTATTTAGTTTGAGAAAAATAGTGCGTCTATGGAGCTGGCCCAGTTTGAACATGGCAACTGCATCCAGGAACATGGTTCCAGCTGACTTCCCAGTTGAAGAAAGAGATATGAGAGGGTACTCATATTTGACCAAAAAATGCCTGATATATCAGTCCCAAACCAACATACCTGAAACATCACCATATTGGTGTCCCTGCATCAAATTGTAGGGTTCGGTGATAGACAGGGCTATCGGGGAAACAGTGACTATGGTCACAGCTTGGTTTATGCTTTGTTCGATAAAAAAATGTTTATTATAAAACATGGTGCTAATAAAAATTAGATGAGAAAGAACATAAAGAATCATGACAATTTATTTGTTAAATGATTTTTCTTTTTTTAAGTCTTTGTTAAAGTATCACTAACAAAAATTAAAATTAAATTTAAAACTGATAAAAAATTAAACATCTTTTAAAAAACTCAATTCATTAAATTGATAAGAATCCTAAACATTTTTAGTCATTGCAGTTCATTTTTGTTCAGCATGATCCAATTTTAGAATAATTATTAAACTTCTAAACTTTACAGAATGGTCCACAGATTTTAAAGGTTGCATTACATTCCCAAATGATTCAATATTCCATAACTCTGTTGATTATGAATTTCAATTAAGGGATTAAGTGCTAGTCTTAAAATAAACTCAATAAACATTTGGTGACTGCCTGGGTGACTATTCAAATAGGAATGAAGTTTATTATTCAATGATTTTCTATATGCCAATCCTTAAACAGCTCTACAGGGTAAGTGCTGTTAGATACTTTATATGCAAGTAAACATCAGGTTGGTTAAAAAGTTCAAGCAAAATTAATTCTGTTAATCATGAATGAGCCAGAAATCAGATCAACATCCCCTATTCTGTGCAAAAATCCTGCAAGATACCGTCTCTCCTTTTTGCTGTCCTTTCACAAGAAAATCATTCACAGAATTTTTAAAGGAAATGCCTAACTTCGAATTTAAGACTATAACCTAAAAATCACATTATAATAGGTAACATTAGTTTGAGAAAACTTGATCCTTTGCCATAATATTTTATGAATAACTATAACTTGTGAGATAGGTAGTGACTTACTCAGACTGTTCATTCCTGAGGGAAAGCGCATCTAAAATCATGGCAAGAAGACAGAGAGCTAGTCTGAGGTTTTAAGTATCTGTCTTGCATGAGCTCAACTCCGGGTACCACAAACACATCTAAGAGTGACCACCGAAGTGTGTGACTTCCTAAGTATCACAGACCCAAGGGTAGATAGTTAGAACCACTGGATGTACTCCCCCCCCCACACACACACACACAAAACCACTAAATATAGATCTTCCAAAACAAAAATAAAAACCAACAGATTATGAGGCTAGATTTATCATTAGAATAAAAGCAGATAGCCAGATCCTGGAAAGGTAATATCTGAGAAATGCAATAGCTGGATAAAATCATTTTTCTAGCACTTACCACACTCAGTGTTACCTCAGTACTTTTTAGAAGATTAATTTACATGCCAGACATATCAATGTGATGTCAAAAAATGTGCTTCCTCTGTAAGTATGAAGACTGATACAAAAGAAAAGCAGAAAGGGCTTATTTGGATAAATCATGCAATCTTCTGCTTATTTTTTCATTTGTAAATTGTTCTTGCTATAGTTTCAAGTTGGCTTCAGTTTCAGGTATCTGTATCTACTGAGATATATTTTTCTTTAGATTTTTGCCTGCTTTTCGTGTCCTCCAGTCTTCCCTGCTATTTCTTCCTAGAACTTACTAAAGATATTATAGCCAAATCATAACACAAAAGTTTGTATCTATATTTTAGAGTTTATAATTTGAGGTAAATTCATTTATATCTATTACATTCATCTAGTAATCACCAGTACAAAGTGGAGGACAGTGGTCTCTTGGAGAAATTAACTGCCCCAATGAGCAGGATAAAAATTAGCTAACAAAAATTCTGAAATAGACTATAATATATTACAAAATACAGTGCTCTTGTCTAGTATGCAAAAGACTCAAGTTCTACCCCTGGAACCATGTATGGTCCCCAGTACCTCCAGATGTAATCCCTGAACACAGAGCCAGGAGTAAACCCTGAGTGCCATTGGATGTGCCCTTTAAGAAAAATCTATGAAGAAAGAAGAAAGTCTTTTTTTAGTCATCCTAATTAATTTCTGTGATCTAAGTTAAATAGTAGAAAGAATTTTGACAGCAAAACATGATCAGAAGTGCAATGTTAACAATTCCACAGAATATGAACAAAAAGAAATTTGGGTTAGATTACGAGTAAAATGTTAAAAGATGTAAATTTTGAGCAAGAGGTTGAAAAAGAAAAAAGGACAAGAAAGCAAAACAAACAGCAAGAAATAATAAATGTTTTCTCTAATGATTTGAGCCATCATAAATTTCTTAAAAGTAAGCCAAAATAAGCAAGGAGTCTCAAAATTTAGTACTTAAATCATTATATAAAAATCATTTAGTGGGGCCGGGCGGTGACGCTGGAGGTAAGGTGTCTGCCTTGCCTGCGCTAGCCTAGGACGGACCGCGGTTCAATCACCAGTTTTTCCATATGGTCCCCCAAGCCAGGAGCGACTTCTGAGCGCATAACCAGGAGTAATCCCTGAGCGTCACCGGGTGTGATCCAAAAACCAAAAAAAAAAAAAAAAAATCATTTAGTGAAAAGGATCCTTCAGGGAAATTTGAAAAATAATACAGCTAGAAGATGGGCTAAGAAAAAAGAAAACACAAACAATTGAGTATAAATGAGAATAAGTAAGAAAACTAAAAACTAATTTTAAGAGAATATGTTATCCTTTCACGTACTATTATGCTAAGAATATTTTTCTTTATAGTGGTTTAGACACTTTAAATGTATTATATTTCTTTTTCTGTGCATATACTTGTACTATTTAATCTTATCATGAATAATATTCACATAGCTATAGCATTACAAAGACAGCTATAAAAATCCAAATTTTTCAGATTCGATTATACACAAAGTACAGTTTTAGCTATAGTGACTATATTAGAAAATAGAATGTAAATATTATAAACCTTTAAAGGCCAAAATAATAACATAATCAAGAAACAATAAAATCTTATCTCCTTGAACTATGTCTAAGTTAGTTAATAGAACTACATGACATAAAAGACATAATTATGTGATAAATTAATAGAACTCAGCACAAAAGATAGAATATATTCTAATCAAATATTTTTCAAAGTTGATTATATATAAAGAACCTGACTATATATTTATATTTGTAGTGTTAATCCTGAGTACCTGAAAATGGAAAATTAAAAATATACAAGTACTTACCTTGGAGAGTAAAGAAAGGTCTATCCCTTCTACTCTATACCTTTTTGATATGGGGTAGATTATTTTTGTTTTGTTCTTGGACCACACCTAGCTGTAAGGGATTACTCCTGGTTATGCACTTAGAGAAATCTCTCCTGGCAGTATCGGGGAACCATTTGGGATGCCTGGGATTGAGCCCGGGTCCGTCCTGGGCTGGCTGCATCCAAGGCAAACACCCTACTGCTGTGCTATTGCTCCAGACAGCAATATGGGACAGACTTTTATTAAACATTCTAGACATTACCTCAATTTTTTTAAGTATGATTGTTTTGTCTCTCTTGGGTGACCAGGATGGGCCACGGTTCAATCCCCTGAATCCTATATGGTTTCCTGAGCCAGAAGCAATTTCTGAGCACAAAGCAAGGAGTAACCCCTGAGAATCACCCATAAACAAAAAAAAAAAAAAGGAAAAGGAAAGAAAAGGAAAAGAAAAAAAAAAACAGTTAATTGAGTGGGATAAAATATTTTCATTCAACACATCAAAGAAAATGTTGATATTAGAAATATAGAAATTATATTTAGAATATATATAAAGTACTTACAAATCTAAAATCTCCATCAAAAAATGGGGAGAAGAAACAGACACCTCTTCAAGGAAGACTAGCAGATAGTCAACAGGCACCTGAATAAATGTTCATCATTAGGGAAATCCAGATGAAAAAGACAAAGAGATATTTTCTTACACCAGTGAGAATGACACTTATCAAAAATACTAGGAACAATCTGTGTTAGCAGGTATGTGGTAGAAAAGGAACTCTCATCCACCGCTGGTGGGAATGTTGTCTGCTTCAAACCCTATGGAAGACAATATGGAGGGTTTTAAATGAACTCAGAATCAAGCTGCCATTTGATCCAACCATTTTATTTTGGGGGTATCTATCTCCAGCACAATAAAACAGCCATTCAAAATGATGTATGCACGCCACTATTTATTGCACTATAGCTAAGAGTTGGAGTCAACCTAGTTGTCCAATAACAATTGAGTTGGATGGATCATGAAGATGTGATACATATATGCAATCGAATACTACATATCTCTAAGGAATGATACAATCATGTATTCACTGCAACATGTATGTAACTAGAAGATACTATGTAAAATGAAGTAAGCCAGAAGAAGAAAGATAAATACAGGATAATATCACTTATGTTTAGAATAACTGCATGAGGAATGCCATGGCTTAAATGATGGTTACCTAGAACACAATTGGTTCCAGATTATAGTAAGGAAAAGAAAAGAAATAGAATGGAAGGAGAGAAAGACATGTGAAATAATGGGAGACCCAGATCAAGGGATTTAAGTACAGTGCTGGTGTTACAGAAATACAGATAATGGAATCAACTACAAAAACACTATGAGAACTAAACTTTAGCAACAAACCTTAAAAGGCACTTGTTATAATGGCAGCTTGGGGCGGTGGTGAGGAGGAAGATAGGAGATGCTCTCTGAATGCAGAAAATTTAACGTGAATAACTTTGTAAATTATAATGCTGTTTTAGTACATAAAAAGTAGAATACCAAAAAGTTGGGTTTGGTTAGAAAAACTTTTAGATGACTTTCTCTCTCACTTTTTCATATTTTTCTCAATTCAAATGTCCTATACAATTTTTTCATCTTCAGAAAATGGGTTAAACCATCTATCATAACTGAAAAATGTAGAATCATTAATAGTTTAGATTTGTTAAGCCACACTTTAAATGTCTTAGTGTATAATACAAAGTTCCCCCAAAAGAGTGAATATCCATTTACCATTCTTCCATCCTGTAGCAAAATGAAGAGTGCTTACCTTTATGTACTAAGAAATAGTACAAATTTCTAGCCAATGCACTACTGACCACCGTGTAATTTTACTGTGTGCCCAAGGCAGTCCACCATCAGTTCAAGGTCTTGTCCTTCACTCTTTATAAGGAAATCTAATTTCCTAGGTTCCCCAAGAATGACAGTATTCTGTGATTTATTCTCATTAACCTAATAAACAGCACATTTTCAAAAACAACACTTCACTAAAGTATTTTCAGTAAGAGAACCGCCAATGTTTTCATCGGCAATATCGTACACCATCTATCCCAGTAGTCTGAAAATGCACTAAGAAGGCAGCTCAGGACATTGTAGCTATATTCAAATTCTTTGCCTTTTAAAAAAAATTCTCTTTTGCTATCCTCTTTGCATCTATTAATTTCAAACATCTTATACTTCTTTAACAACTTGATAAAATTTAATTATCTTTCTTACTTACTTTTGTCCCTCATCACAATGAATGTCTCCCTATAGAATGAAGTAAATTTTTAGTGGTAGAGAGTAAGAAGAGAACACAATTAAGCCTTAAGAACACATTTCATAATTACCACTTGATATATACATATGTGTATCAATGTAATATGTGTGCCTTTTGTCAATTACTAAGCTCAATCATTCATCTTTATTCTTATTCACTTCCAATTCAGAGAAAAAAATATCCATTTCTGTCCTAATATTCTAGGTGTTCCTTTAACATGGGATGCAAGTGGCCTACACAGTAACTAAAAAAGAATTACTGGATCCCTGCCTTTGGTATCAGAATATATGCTTTGAAAGGAATAAATGTTGTCCATTTGTAGAGATTTCTTGTTATTGGTGTTGTGTCCAATGAACTATGACAGAAGAATCTGGTTTCTTATTAAAAGCAGAAGAGAATTGTCTATGTAGCTATGGATAGATCTGACAGCTCAAAACAATGTGCGGTAGCTTTTTCTTCGGGGAATCTAACTTCATAATTATGTAATTGGGTTTTTCTGCCTTTAATTTCTATGAAAAGATTTTAATCCTTAATTCATGAAGGAAATAGTTGTGGTTTTTAATGAATATTTCATAAAGTGATTAAAATGGTTAATCCTGCTCTCAATTAATTTTAAGTAATTCTTATAACACATGTAAATAATAGGTAATTACAATGTTTTATTACATGTGACCTATATGACTTAAATCATTAAAATTTATTTATAATATGATATATCTGATATATCTCTTGGGGCTCTGAATCCATTTTTAAGCAAAAATTCATATTTACTTAATTTGGGCTTGCAGTAATTTTGAGGAGAGTTTGAAGGAGGACATTCTAAAGGATCTTCAAATAAGAAAAATGGGTTCTAAGAATGTCAAGACTTACACATCTAATTACCATAGTTCTAGGATTGGTTTTTGTTTTTGTTTTGTTTATTACTCCTACTTGAACTTGCTCTGGTGAGCTTCTGCACACCCACTCTAATGGAGAAAGCTATCATGTGTGGAATTAGACACAGCAAACTATTTTCTTTGTTTCTTTCTTAACTCAAACTTTACTTCATTATGTTTGACTACTACTTGAGGGGAAAAAGGAATTTCTATCTGGAGACAATTTAGAATGGAAAGTTCGCTGAGTCAAAAACGCTAAGTGAGGGACCAAAATTTCCTAGCTATGCAGTCTTGGGCAAATTACTTTATCTGCCTGAATTTCCTATAATATTTTGAAGGTAATATCTTGGAAGAAATTTTGAGAACTTGTTAAAACACATATTAGAACCATTTTGTAAAACATTGTGTTAATTACCCCCAACTGACTAAATAAATAGGTAATTATGAGAAAGTTACTTCACCATTTTCATTTCTCCAGGACTTGGCCTCCTAATGTCAAAAGAGGAAATTGAAACCACCTAATTTGAAACAGATTCATTTCTCTAATGGCCTATTTATTTGTTGATATTCCTTTAATTTTCAATTTATAGACAATTTCTTTCAAGTTTGGTTTGTGCGGGATTTGTAGAGATAGAAAATTTGATGTGCCCCAAAGGTGTTCTAAATGTCATGGTAATTTGTGGATGTATATTCTTACACCATGGGTTTTATTACATCTCAAATATAAATTATTTCCCCAAAAATGCTCTTGTCAGTGGTTTGATTTTATTTCCTTTTTGTTGTTCTTTTGTTTTGTTTTCTGTACCATACCCTACAGCACTCAGGGATTACTCCTGGCTCTGTCATCAGAAATCATGGTAGGCTCGAGGGACCATATGGGATGTGGGGATTGAACTTGGGTCCATTCATATCAGCCTTGTGCAAAGCTAATACCCTATCACTGTACTATCACTCCGGCCCCAGAAAGGAAAGTGGCAAAAAATGTGGACGAATACATTAAAGATATTTGTTTTTTTGGTTTTGGGGCCACACCTAGCTGTCCTCAGGGGTTACTCTGGCTCTGTCTCAGAAATCTTTCCTGGCAGGCTCGTGGGACCATATGGGATGCTGGGGTTTGAACCCGGGTCTATCCCGGGTTGGTAATGTGCAAGGCGAACCCACTACTGCTCTGCTATTGCTCTGGCTCCTTTTATTTTCTTCAGGCTGTACTGTATCCACTATAGGTAGCCAAGTGGAGCATGTTTTCCTTCCAAAATTGTTTCCTGAGAACTAATTTGAATCTTTGACACAAGGAGGTTTGTTTATGACACTAGTTTTCTTTGTTCAATGTCTTTTTCCTTTGTGTCGATTAGAGTAAGCATTAAAATTAGTACTCTATTCTACTGAGTTCCTTTCAATAAAGCCATGTGTGTTCGTTCCATTTACTTTGTCTGTTATTTCTAAGAATTATATGTGTAGAGGTTCAGGTCCAGCATTGCTTGACTGCATTTATGTCTTTTTATATAAGGTTTCCAAATCAAGAGAATCATGTATTTATTTCTGGGTCGATTAAATGCCCAAGTAATTAACATTAGCCATTTTGCCACTAGCAAACCATGGAAATCACGATGTTTTTTGTGATGTGTAATCATTTCAACATCAACTTCCAATTGCACAAATCAATCTAATCACCTGAACGACAACACAATGAGACAGGTGCCAAGATTACATGATCAGGCAGCCAATTGATTCTCCCATTGTTGAGCAACATACAGACTCTGGCCGACCAATAATACTTTATTTGAAGTATTTTGAAGCTGAGCAAAAGAAACTCCTGAAAGGTGAAAAATGGTGGTAAAGGACTGAAAACATGCTTAACCTCCACCCAGTGAACATGAATATCTTTTTAGAAGTTACATTTTAGATAGAGCATAACGTCATCAGAAAGCAGGATCTGACATTGCATTTTCCCTCTCTATTTGCACATGCATTCCTTTCTAAAAAGCTGCAACTAATTACAAACCAGTTTTGATGCCGTTTTTGCTTTCCTTAAATATGGAGTGAATTCACCCCATAAACTAATGAACCAAAGTGGAGCCAAATAGAGACCAGCTGGTTGAAAGACTCGGTAATTTTATCCACATGATTGACTTTATGATCCTTTTACTGAAGTAAGTAGTCTTTATTCTTGCAATCAGCACCAATGACAATTTGGGAGGGGTGGGGAATTATGAAAATCTGGAGAAAGAAGAGGTGCGGTTTGTTTGATGTGCAGTCACACATGCTTCTCCACACTTCTCTGGTACTGGAGGTGCCGGTTTCTGGGCCTCTCTTTATCCCAACGAGGCAAAGTGATTACCTGCCACAGAGACTTAGTAAGCTGCCAATGACCAACAATCATTCTAGAAATTATTAACAGCATCTAGCTGTGTGGCTTTTAACCATACAAGTTGTTTTTTGTGACCTTTTTAGAAAGTTACTTTGGGGTATTAGACCACACTCAGGTCTAATTATATATTTTTGCCTAAAGTAGAGTTTCTAAATTTCTTTAGAAATGCACCATAGCTTTGACACAAGAGCATATATATGAACAAAAAACTAAAAACACACGCAATTTATGTGTAAATCAATGAAATTTTTGCTGACCAGTAGATAACTAAAATATAATCAAAAAAAAAAGAAGACCCTAAATGATCAAGAATTTTCCCAGAGACATGATTTTAAACAAAAAAAATATTTAATTGGTTAAACAGGATCCTAGCAGGACAGAAATAAAGTATATCACTGGTAAATACAAAATGTTCTCTTAAGAACTATGAAATTCCTAACAAAAATGTTAAGTTATAAAATGACTTAATGAGGCTGTCAGTGAAGAGCTAAAATATGTAACACTCCTTTAGTAGAGAAAATCCCCAGGCTTACAATTTCCAGACACTGGAATGTATTCACTCACGGAGGAGAGAGGCTGTTGTTCCAAACTCTGGTCAAAAAAAACAGATTCACTTACATATCACAGATCAAAAATTCATTGGAACTAAGTAGAACTCTAGTAACCATCTGGTCAGGCTCAAAACGAAGCTCAGTATCTTCATTCTTGACCTTCTTTCTTTCCGCCTTCCACCTATTTATCAGCAAGTTCAATCTGCTCTAACTTGGGCCCTAAGTTCCTCGCACTGCCCTGCTCTCAGTTCCTAAGACCAGCCTCTCTACCATCATTACTGCCAAAGATCTGATGCAAAGGTCAGTGAACTCCACCTCACAATTTCACTTACCATCTCTTTTCATACATTTTTCAAGCTAAGCACGATTTTTTTATATTTTAAATGCTTTATAAAAGAATAAATATTTCATCATTTGGGAAATGATATAAAATGTTCAAATTCTACTATCAGTAATATTTGATTGGAAAACCCCCTTGCTCTCTTTTGAATTACTTATGGCTGCGTTTGCTTTATAATGGCAGACTCATTAAGATGAAGATCGCATGGGCCACAAAGCCTAAAACGTTTTCTACTTGGTTCTTCTTTATTACCTGGCCTTTGACTAGAAAAGTTTGCTGACCTTGCTTTCTCTGCCACAGATAATAATTCAAATGATAACCCGTAATCCTGTTAGAATAAATCCAATACTGTCCTTTCTTGCTTAAAGCCCTTAAAGCCCTTGAGTGCTGAGCTATCCAATATGGCAGCCACCAACTACATGTGTCTGTTGAACACTTGAAATGTATGTTTAATATTATTTAATTTCCATTAACAAAAAAAATCATACTGGTAATTGATTTCCTTGGAGACTATGTCCAGAATACTCTAGGTATTTGAATCTGCTGTTTCAATTACAAATTTTATACAACCTCAAAGTAGATTAATTAATAAAGAATGGCATATAAATTGAGATGTGCTATCAATGTAAAATACACATGAATTTCAAAGACTTATTCCTAAAATGGAATGTAAAAGAGTTCACTGGTTACAGGTTAAAATGATAATTGTTGTATTCATTCTATTAAATAAAACATTACCCAATCAAGCTTATCTAATCCTATTACTTTTTAAAATGTGGATTTCTGTTCAATTTAAGTACATATATGTCTTGCATTTTTATTGGACAATATTTCTCTAGGGTTTATATGATAAGAGTAAATTTAGATCCTTGTATTAACAAAAATTTCCATGCTCCCTGTTCATCTCTTCTGTACCTTCTTATTATTCTCTTCTTATCACTGGCATTGCAACAGATTGTCAAAGAAAATAATTTTTTATTTTGCCATAGAGGCTTTCTTTGCACCAACTGTGCTTTTTTTGGGGGAAACTGCTGCCCTATATGTTGACTAATTTTCTTCATACACTTCCAGCTTAAGTGCATGCTTTAAAGACATCTTCCCCAGTCGGTCCTAGTGACTTTCTATCGTCCCCTCTGCAGTCTTCGTGCCACAACTATTATCAGTATCTGGATTTTTCTTCTGAATTGACACTTGGGGATAAAGACCATAATGTCCATTTCCTGTACACCAAGAACAGGAATCTTGTCTGTTGTGCTCACAATTTACCCACCACTTTAAACAGTCCCCATGTTTAATAAACATTTCATCAAATGAGGCTTTATTTTCCGATTAAAAACTAGGATGCAGTGTGCCTAAGAGACTTAATGACAGACTCAAATGGAAACTCAGTCTCCTTCCAGGGTGACAGAGTAGCATTTCCCAGTGTCTGGCGGTCAGAACATAGAGACCTTCTTGTTTAGTCGTGTGACACTTTGTCTGGAAGCCAGCTTCAAAAGCATAAGGTCACATAAGTCAACCATTTCGTCTACCCACAGGCAAGGAAAGCCTTCTCTCTAGCTCCATCAGCCCTCCTGAGTGCCTGGCTAGATTGTTAGCAGCTTTGGGGATTACTTTTTAGATAACTTCTTTCCTCTGGGCTTGAAGATAATCACCAAAATTAAAGTAGAAGATCAATGGCATTTAGCCCCTTTCTCTCTCTCACCAACATGATAGTCACAAAACAGAAAGAAGTAGGTCATAAGGATGGAAAAGAGACCAATTAAATAGTATAAAATACCAGCATGACCGCTACCAGGGAGGATAAGCAGAAAAATAAACAATGGGGGTCAAGATGCCTCTTTATCTTTTTTGAAATCGTTCATTAATTAATATACAAACTTGGCTCAGATTCCTGAAAATGAAGCAACAGCTCAAACTATGGCATTCATAGACAGCGTGAGGGAGGGACCAATATACTTCTCTTTCCTTTGATCATTGATTCAAATAAGATATTTCTGAGAGACAGATATGAATACTTTAATTAAAGTAAAATGTGAAGAGAAAGAAACAGAAGCAGGTATCTGCCTTATAGTTTTGCTTATAAGCAAATATACTGTGGTAGGTAGACTGTACTCAAAAGTCACAGATAGCAATCTCAATAAGGGGACTGAAAATAGCACAGTGGGTAGGGCCTTTGCCATGCTTGCGGTCGAATTCAATCCCCAGCATCCCATATGGTCCATTGAGCCTCCCAGGAGTAATTTCTGAGTGCAGATCCAGAAGTAACCCCTGAGCACCACTGGCCATGATCCAAAACTCAAAAATAATATTCTTTCAATAAAACCTACTATTTAGATTCTCATTCACTATCAACCAAAGATCACTGGTATTTCTCTCCCTTTTTTCATTTTCTCATTCATTACTAGAGGTTGAATATTTGTCTTTGACACTTACATACATTTAGTTATAAAATATATTTAACAGTGTAACGTGTAAGCTGTACTGTCAAGCAAATTCAGAAACAAGAGACTAGGCTTGACTTCTGAATAGGGCTGATCAAGATCAAGATTGTGGTTGAGTCCAGAGAGATAGTGTAGGAGTAAGGCATATGCCTTGCATGTGTCCAACCCTAGGTCTGATAGTTGGTTTCGTTCCTCACATAACACCAGAAAGGTCCTCACATTGAACCACTGCCTCTTTGTTAAGAGAGGCCACACAAATTGAAAGTAACTATGTAAACAAATCAATTTTAACTAAATGAAGGCTTCCTGTATGTAAAAGAGAATATTTGATGGAAATGATGAGAAAACTTTAAGTCAATCAAAGGTATTGGAATTTTGTTCCATCAATAACATGGGACTACTAGAAATTTTATAACTTAAATAGAATCTTGTCACCTGTGCATTAAGATACATATTTAGGAAAATACTGAAGATTTTACTGAGCACTATATGTTAGATCAGGTTTCTAAACACTTTATGCTTATATAGCATTTAGTTCCCACAATAACCCAATAAAAGAAGTAGAAACTTAGTTAATTCTATATTACAGATGAAACACAAGGGGATTAGACAATTCTTACTTTACATTGAGAAAAACAAAAGCGGCAAATAGATTAAGTAACTTTCTCAACACCATACTACTAATGTGTGATGGACCTGGGATTCAAATTCCAACCATTTACCTTTAGAGCTCTTCAGAACAACTGATATGAAAATAACAGGGCCATGAGGCTCTTAAACTCAAGCAGAGCTTCTGCTATCTAGAAGGAGCTTTTGTACAAAGTCAAAAGGATGCTACCTCTGAATGATTTCAATGAAGGTGGTACATGGGTGATATAGTATCTATGTGTTACTTTTACAAGGTGACTTTTCTGGTGGGCAGACACATAGCCTTCTCCTTCATTCACTGACTTAATTCTTGAAAGGACAAGGATGGATTTAGCCTTCCTTTCTTCTCATCACATAAGACTTTACTACATTTTACACTCACTTGACTTGCTAAATAAATATATAAAATCTTTATTGCCCTAAAACACTATTGAAGTCAGTTCTATACCACAAAACCATGTGTGAAAGGTCAAATGGATGAAATACTAATTGTATATTATATTCATTATCTGTGCATTGAACCTGTGAAACAGTGAAGTTTCCTAGTTAGATTAGTATCAGAATGGAAGCAAAGAAATTTGTCAACTCCTAAGATACAGAACACAAATCTTTTATGAAGACAAGCTCAAAGAAACTCATGAAAGTCTTTTCAAAGGTGTTAATCACAGAAAATTACATTTTATGAAGATTCCAATTATTTTCCTCTTAGTTAAACTATTAATAATGATAATTAGGGAGGGAGGATTGAGTTGGAAACATTTACATAGCATATGACATCAGACTAAGACAAAATTCGCCTCTAATGGACTGTTCCAAACCATTCACTGGGCATACTTGAATGATAGTCAGCAAAGCAGTGTTTGTTTACTTAACCAAAGTAGATTTTCCATGGAGGTACTGAGTAATGATTTTTTTCCAAAAATTTTGGAAATTTCTTGACAGTAGAGATAAATTTACTTAGATAGGCATGGTTCATCTTTGTAATCTTGCTGCAATTTATGAGCTGAATAAAGCTCAATAAAGCCCCCACACTTGTAAAAATACATGGAAATTGCCTATCTTCAAGGTTCAATATTAAGTTAGTCTTAATATCTATTGCTTTTCCAGTACTGTTGACTAATCTCTCTCTAAATCTATTGTCTATTACTTTTATTTTACTGATATCATTCACTGTTACACTTTACGTTATTTTTCTTTTTTTTCTTTTAATCAAAGTGGATTACAAATCGTTTACAGTAATATTTTAGATACATAGTGATAATGAATCAGGGGCATTCCACCACCAATATTGCCCTCACTCCACCTTTGTTGTACAACATCCAAAGATCTCTAACTCCAGAGGAATGACTGAGACAACTGCAACTGAATGAGTTGCCTGGAAGCATAAGGATAGATGCCATTCCATGCTCCATCTTAGGTTCAGCACAATGATGGAAACTGATAAAACAACAATGAAGGAGCTGAATTTCTAGTGCCTTAATAAAAAAAAAAAAAAGACTTCTTCGTAAACTCCATTCCTTGACCTGTGCAGATACCAAGATCTCTAGATACAGAGGTCTGATTTTATCAGTCATGACGGAGCAGATGTCTCCCATACACCACAGAAGGATCTAAGGAAGAGTAAAAGAACACACATGGAGTCTGTAATTAATCCTATGACAACATGCTTCAAGGATGGAGAAACCCTGTATCACTTAGGCCAAGGGAATTCCCTTTCTAATTTCCCCAATATTTACTGTGCCTATGCAGAAGGAAAGAAGAGAAGAAAAGGAACCACCAGCACAAATTTTAGTTTTGTTTTGTTATGGTTTGTTCATTTTTTTTTTTTTTGCTTCTCTGGTTTCATATTGTCGTGGTTTCCTTTCTTCCTTTGTGATCCTTTTTGACTTTTTTTTTCCAGAAGCGTGATTATTGTGGGTTGCATGTATCTATCGCTGCAGTGCTCATTGGATTTCTTGTTTGATTTTTCTTTTCGTATCGTTGTGGTGATCCTCATCCTTTTTCCCTTTCTTCTCTCAAAACTGATGTTCAGATCCTTGAGAAGGACTCTGTCCACTTTTGGCCTGTGGTATTTTTACCCCATTCTATTTATTTCTTTTTCTTTTTTTTTCTTTTTTTTTTTTTTCTTTTTCAAACAGAACCACATAACTGGAACCATCTTGCTCTGCCCTCAAATTGAGCGGGAAATAACAGAGGGTACCAAGTCCAAATAACTTTATGATCATTAAATGTAATAAAAATTATCAGACTTAATCACCAAATCCAAAGTCAACAACAGACTCAATACCCAAGCTACAAGTTAGTTATAGAGGGGATCACTTATACTAGCACCCCGGGAGGTAAAGGAGGAGGGTATCAGATGCATGCTGGGAATGGAGGGGGTCAACTTCCATGGTGGGAATTCCCCTGATTTAATGTTAATATATACCTAAAATATTACTATGAAAGATAAGTAATCCACTTTGATCAAAAATAGAAAAATACAAAAAAAAAGGCTGTAGAAAGAGGACAGCAGGAAGGGTGCTTACTTTGCATATAAGCTACTCAGGTTTGATCCATAGCACCCCATAAAGTTCCCTGTACCCTGCCAATTGTAATCCCTGAGTGCAGAGCTATGAGTAAGTCCTAAGCAGCACAGGAAGTGGCCCCCAAACATAAAACAATATGAACAAAAAAGTTCAGATGATTAATAACCTTAACTCTTCTTGCAGCCACTGTTGAATTTATATATATATATATATATCATAGCTACAGATTATGAGAAGTAGTACATGAATATCTTTGGAAGCTTTTATTTGCCTACCTTCCCTTCTGAGGCCTAGGCATATTTTATGCTTATCTGTTCTTCAAAGATAAAAATTTTCTTATATTTCACCCCAAAGGTAAGGTGGATTTTATTTGTGTTATAATTATTTTTATCCTGGATTTTAAATATCAGTATCAAAAGTATATAAAAACATATGAATACCAAAAGTAGCTTTATGATATCAGAGTCAAGTAAGCTTTTACTCTTCAAATATCCATTGATGTTGCATATACTGGAAAAATTATGATTATTGTGGCTCTTATGATACCTATGCTATGATATAAGCATACGAAGAAACAGAATGGAAAATTTATTTAGCAACTGGATTCTTTTGTCATCTGGTTGGTTGGTTAGATTTTGCACCACACTCTGCAGTGCTCCTGGGCCATGCCTGCCTCTGTGCTAAGGGATCACATTTGGAAGAGCATAAGATATTACACAGAGAATATGAATCACACCTGTGCCAGAAAGGCAAGTATTTTGCCTGCTGTGTTATCTCTCCAGCACAAGCACCTCTCTTCTTTTCTAAGTTCAAAGGCAATCTTTATGATAATCCTCTCGGGAAGGATCACTCGACAAACCTTTCCTATTAAAGGTGAATTTTTTTTGATTAGCAAGAGTCTCCAGTTTTTATTTCATTAATAACAAACATCTTCAGAACCCTACATGTAGAGTTGTGAGTGGTGGTTACAAAATAGTGTGAATATATTTAAAGAAGTTGAACTACATATTTAAAAATGGTAAAAATGGCAAATTCTGTTTTGCACATTTTATATCCCAATTAAAATTTCAAAAAGAAATATAGCTCTCTAATTAAAATGCTAAAGGTAAACATTTAAATACATATATCTTTGGCTGGGGTTGGGAAAATATATATATAACTTTCTTCAGTTGAGCATCCCAACTAATGTATGACCAAGATACTGCATAAACTTGTACTGTATTAGAGGCTGTTCAAGTCAAAGGTCTATTTAGTAAAGACTAATAAGAGAACACAAAATTTCCCAATATATAACAACCAGCTCATAACATGAAAAAAAAAATATCATATGCTCCTTCATGTGATAAAATTGCCCAAGCATACAACAAATCTTACAAAATCACATATTTATAGGGGAAATATAGAAGTTTCATTAAACATTAATACTGACACTCAAGCATTAACCACAATAATTTGCTGCTAAAAATAAGGAAATCAAAATGCTGAAAATAGAGAATAGTTTTGAAGCTTAAGCCACAAGATCCACCTGTTTCATCTTTGTTTCCATTAATGAGGTAGAATTCCCTAATGTCCCTAATGCTTTATCAGTTTCTAAATTCTTCACAGGCCACAAACCATCTCATGTTCTTCCTTTATTTCTATAGCAGCCATTTATAGTGCTTAAAAACTTTTCTACTCTCTAAGATTAATTCACATTCCAGACTCATTTATGTTCTCGTGAAGTTAGCATAGTATGACACTTTTCGGTACACTCAATCACACTAAACATAAGACATATATTCACACTTCTTTACATACTAACTTTCTTCAGCTCTTGCCTTCAGACAAAAATAAAAGAAAATCTTGGGTCCTGTCATGAAGCAAGACATCCAAGTGCTCTGTTACAATTAATTACTTCTTAGAAGGTTCTAAACGAGACAACTCAAGGTCATTTGCCCTTTCACTTTCCAATAAATAAATAATTCCATGTGTATTATTTCAGTTGAAATCTACATATGAACTTTTAATTATTTTGTCTGGATTAGTATTCCCCTGAAAAATAGAGAGAACTACAGTAATATTTGTTTGGAAGACTTTTGATATGTGTAATGACTCGCTAAAAGCTTCCCACCCACAAATCTGATGATTCGTGCCCTTGTTAATTCTGCCATTCATACAAACTAACTGGATTGTTGATTTCACTGAGATACTAGATTTACTACCATGTCCTCATTAGGGACTTTGAATCTATTCAAACAGTGTTGAGCTGAGTAAGTGCTGATGGCTCATTGTGGCTACAACTTCTGTATGATGAGAGCAGATGCTGCTAATCTTCCAGATCACAGAACAAAGGAAAGATACTCCCCAAATATTTCAAGTAACCACAAATTATATTCATTCCATGTTCTTCATATTGCACTTCATCAGAAAACAGAAAAGAAATATTTTGGTAGAAATATTTCATTTCCGTGTTGTCCTCCTATTTGGAAAAATATGATTTGCCATTGCTAGACGTAGTAGTGACTCTACAACAGGAAGATGCCAATTGTTTTTTATGGGAACTCACATCAAAATGTATTTTGATAAAGCCCAGAGAATTGACTACTCTTTAAATAAAGGGACATAATTTACTCAAGTTAAAAGTGAATGTAATCTGTAGGTCATTTTGCTCTGGAATAGAACAGCAAAAATTGCTCTTAGCAGAGTAATTAATCAAAAGGGAAAGCTCCTTTCTCTCCTCAAAGCCCTGTAGTGATGCTATTCATGACTGCTTGGAAAACTGGACACAACACTTCTCACATGTATACAGAGAAGAATGATGCTCAGGGATTGGTGATGGTTACACAAACTGAGAAGGAGCAAATAGAGACCCTGAAAACAAAATGCACCCCATCCCAAGAAAAGGTCTCATTCAAATGTCCTCCTGGAAAATATAAAATATAGTTGAATCTTAAATTAATTTATACTCAAAGAGCAATCTCTACTGTCCCCCAAGAACTTGGTTTCAATGACACTTTCAGTATGAATTTTAATATTCTTTCCAGTAGACTTTTCCCTGATGGAATTTAAATCATTCAAAGCTAACAGATTCACCATCATTAGCCTTCATTCTCTAGCAGCATTTTGCACTGCATATATGTTTATTTTCTGAAATCAATAGAATATACTCAAACATTCTTATTTTCTTTTTTCTTTAAAAAGATGAATTCCTGTTTTTTCACACATAAATTGCAAACTGATCTTAGACCTTGCAGTTATTAGAAAACTACACAACAACAAAGCAAACTGTTCACAAGAAACAAGGTGAAAGAACATTTTTAGCTCTGCCTTTAGTATTTTCTTGACCAAATTAATCAATAAAAATATCCCTAATCATAGCTACAAAAAAAGAATTATCAGGTAAAGAAATGGAGTACACAATAACTTCAACAATGTACAGAACTCGCCATTTTTTAAGATTTTTCACAAACTTATTTTATCATGAGCATCTGAAACATTAGTCTCTCCTTTCGTTAGAAATGTACTCATTTCTATAATCCACAGGAAATTCCTAGCCTTTCGTTGCACATTGACCTAAACACAATCCTTGCCATTACTATAACTTTAAAAACAAACTCTAAAAACTTCACATGTAAACATCCTTAGTAGGAGATCAGAAAATACTTTTTTAGTTAATTTTTTATTTTTAATTATGAGAACAAAGATGCAAAGAAAGAGGACAAGGTAAAGTTACAGTGGAAGGACAATCACCCATAAACAGAATTCTCAGTAGTTCCCATTGCTGATATCTTAGCGTTGAACTTTCAGGCAAAGAACATTAAGAAAAATAAAACAGAACCCATGTACAATTACTTTGTCTCTCAAGTCCCCAGATTGCAGTACATAATATTTCTTAGCAGCACACAAAACAATCTAAATATATAAGACTTATGTAACTCCTTAAACATTGAAGGAAAAGTACTTTTTTACATTTCCATGCACATGTATATTAGTTTAAGTTAACCTCAAAAGTTTAAGTGGATTTTTTTATTAGAGTCAAAGGAGCACAGTAAAAATGGTGTTAGAGTGGCAATTATTGTTTGCATAGGTCCACCAAAATATGAGGGACATGGAAAGGAAAAGCCGTGGCCTAAATATAAGGAGATCCTACTCCTGAAGTTTTCTGGCATAAGACCAACTCTAGGCTCCAGGCAAACTAGTTTGTCCAATCCATGTCATTGTCTGTAATGCCAATACACCTTTATTTTTCACACAGTCTCTGTTGTCGGTATCATGTTTCTGTATTGAAGATCCTGGAATCTGCAAATCTTATATTGCAAACAGGATGGTGCAGACCATCCTCTCGTTTCACCTCACAATTAAAGGGCAATGCAGAGAACCCTGTCCTATAAGCAGGTCGTTGTTGTTGTCAAGTCTTCTTAGTATTAAGGGAAGTCTCTTTTGAGCAGGTCGATGTCAGAGCCATGGTGGGGTCTTCCCTGGCAGAGGATTGTTTCCAGGTGTTGTTATAAAAAACCTTGGATGTTTCATAGATAGCTTCCCTGGTTCAGGGGCAAATGGAGGATGCCCATTCTTCTGAGGCCTGTGCCAGGTCATTATATCAATGTTCAGGGTGTAAGGTCCCATTGCGCTAGAGATTTGTGTGCTCCAATCTCTATTAGATAAGAACTTATTTATATGTTTAGTATTTTCCCATTTTAATGTGCCTATGCAAACAAGGAACAATGCCACGTTGTATTATCAGCGTATATGGGGGCCATAAAACTCAAGTCCAACAATCCACATGACATGGTTCAATCATTAGCATTAAATTGAGGGACTCTTCCACCAAAATTCCTTATTGAACATCTCACAAAAAGAAGGCAAGATAAAAAGTGGGTAGAATCATCACAGTAAAAGAATATTTAGAAAGAGTTATAGCTGTTAAAGAAAATACACATAAAGCAGAGGCCAGAGCTGGTCTCAGGGCCGCCATGTGCCAGGAGTTTTCCTGGTCTTGTACTGGCATGTGGTGGGCCCTGGGTTGGACAGCTAGCCAAAGATCCCCCCGGACGTTCCATTAGTCTGGGGGGCCAGACGCCCCCACGCCAGAGGGTCTTCACGGCCGGATCTGGTAAGCTGGGCCCTGGGGGCTGGGTTGGGGAGGAGGCAAACTCCACCCCGATGCATTCACAAACAGCAGAGGCCAGAGCTGGTTTCAGGGCCGCCATGTGCCAGGAGTTTTCCTGGTCTTGTACTGGCATGTGGTGGGCCCTGGGTTGGACAGCTAGCCAAAGATCCCCCCGGACTTTCCATTAGTCTGGGGGGCCAGACGCCCCCACGCCAGAGGGTCTTCACGGCCGGATCTGGTAAGCTGGGCCCAAAGCAAAACTCTGTTATCCATAACAGATGCCCTGCATTACTGTCTTTTTTTGGGAGGATAATCAATTTCAAAAAAATACCATTTTTTACATCCAAAAATTCTCTCCTCCTTCACTATATTTAAGGAAATGGAATACCCTATACAAGGAGAATTGTACTCAAATAGATCTTAGAGATCATATTCTATGTGAACATTGTTTTTTATAATGTTGAAAGTCCTCTCTGACTGCCAAGTCTTAACCTTAAACTATTCATCTGTATAAGGAATATAGAC